>JAOTQJ010013826.1:0-17626 GCA_025642045.1 Solanum sejunctum | reverse complement strand
TTACTAAGTAGGCATTGTTAATATATAAAAATGGCTTTTAGGAAAAATGGTTAAAAACTTAATTAATCCAAGAAAAACCAATTTTCAAAAAAATAAAAAATAAAATCACCACTTAATTTTTTAAAAAAATTAAAAAACTTTTAAAAAAAATTTAAAACCCTAACAGAAAAAATTCTCAAAATTTCAAAAAAATTGGTAAAGATTCAATTATCATTTTTGAGAAGAAATTAATCACTCAAAAAATAATCACTAATTCGTGATTGACCGACAATTAAAACTTATTTGACTAACTTCTAAAAAAATCAATTTAAAATGAAATCTAAAGAAAAAAAACTTGAAAGAAAGACCAGGTATATAAAAGGGGATATACTTGAACTATTTGAAAGACAACCCTTTTTAAGATTAGTTGAGATAAAAGGAAAAAACTCATTTTCTTTTGCTAAAATGAATTTAACATGAAAATATCACAAACCTTCTTGAGATAAACAGGTAACTCAAGTGGTTCAACATTTGGGGAATATTAGATTAAAACTAAGCAAATAAAAGTTAGTATTCAAATAACTACAAATAAAATACATAAAATAAAGTAAAAGAGGGGGGAAAGGGGGTTAAGAGTTTTGGGCCTTTAGCCCATTTCTACCAAAGGCTGCTGCTGCTTTAAACACTGGCTTTTGGCCCATTTTGTCATTGTTGTATACACCGACTGTATATCAGTGTATATCAAACATATATGGCCTCCTTTTGATGGTAACACTTGTATACATGCTTCCTTAAGCTTATACCAGCTTCCAATGAATGACCCGAAAGGATGGGATGACTCAAAGGTTATGCAAATAGGAGTCCAAAATGGACTCCAAGGATCGTTACATGTAGCAAATAAAAGATACAAAGAATTAGTATTTGGTAAATGTCAATGTACCAAACAATGTAAAATAAGCAAATCCCATACCACAAAATAGTTTTTAACTGGACTATTGTTAAAGAACAAGTAAAGCTGAACATCAAACTAAGAAATACACCGGAAGAAGTTGAACAGGAAAAGGAGCAACCAAAGTAGTTCATAATCTCACAAAGGTCTCCTCATAAGTCAAAAAGAGAAAGCTTGGGTCACAAATAGAACTAAACAAAGTACTAATCCACATCTAGTCATTCCAATCAAGGCAAACACCATATCAACCATTGTGCTAAACAAGCTAACCAAACTTAGACCATTTCCAGATTCTAAAATAAGCATATGATAACCTCACGTAGATTTTCAAGTAAATGCTTGTAAATAGAAAGTTTGGACAGATTTAAACTAAACCAAAGACAAGCATAACAAGAAAGTCGGGGGTAAAAATAATTGTAACAAGGGAAACCTAAACACTTAGATAAAATCAGTAGCCAGTGGACATGAGAATCAAACCAGGAGTAAATCTAAGCATTCCAATCATGGTAAAGGAATCATGCTTCTTAATCATATCTAATGGAAATCAAACATGAGAATTAGAGCAATATTCAAGTCAATACATAGTGAACATGTGAGACAGATTCATGTTTCCAAGCCACCATCTCCTATGATTTAACAAATTTCAGTCATTTATGACGGATAAAATCAGAGAAAATAGCAAGAATTCAAGGATAGATGAGGAAGAATAACTAGATCAGTAACAACCAATTTCAAAACTGGAAACAGAGAATAATAAGGTTGATTTAAACCTTTGAATCGGCTAATACTAAAGGCTGATTTAAACCTTTGAATCTCAAAATCAGCTCAAAACAATATAAACCAAATCAATATCACTCGAATATGACGGTTGAGGCAACATCCAAACAAAACAGAGAAACAGATTTGTCATAACTTAAAACAACATGATAATTACTCCAACAACAGCTACTTCATGAGAAAAAGGGTAAAACAGATCAAAAACCATACTTTTCCTGTGTATAGTGATTTCTGATGCAACATAATAGAACTCATTCAACTAGAAAATTTGTTGTCTCAATTCAATCTGGTGCAAAGCAAAGAGTCCAGGAAGAGAGCGATGTAACCAAGTTCAACTCATCTGATAATCCTAAGAAAACATTCAGCAAATGCACATCATAATACCTTCTATTGAGCATGGTCAGTGTTCCCAGACAGACTAAGAAATTTCAGAAGGAAATCAAAGCAAGGAAAATAGAGGCACAGGTAAGAATGCGAGTAAACCTGAGAATTAAACATTCATGAACTCAATATGATGATTTACGCCCTAAAACCCTGAGTTTGAGACCATAACAAGAAGGCAACATCATATTGTAACTTAATAGTCAACTACCCTAAGTTTCCTTTATGTTTACCCTAAAAAACAAACAAACAAACTCATAGAGAACATACATGAATAAGCCAGACACTCCAAAACGCAAGAGAGGTACCATTCACACAGAGATTAGAGCAGATGACTCTTAACAATGACAACATCATATTGAACTAATAAACATAATTAGGCTGATGACAACAAACTACATTTTCATCCATTAACAACACAAGCAAGGTAAACCAAAAACAAGTTAAAATTGGAAAGACATTTGCCTTTTTGGAGCAGTGAACTGAGACGGGACAGGCCTAGAGGAGAGCTCTCACCACCACGAGTATCTTCGAATATGAGCCGTCCAAGATTCGAAGCTTGAAGTTTCCGGTCTCGAAAATCTCCAAAACTGCACTTTATGAAAATTAATTTAAAAGAGACGGAAATTCCAATGTCTTTTTCAGATGAAGAACCGCCCCCTTAACAGTGAGGAAAGGATTGAATTTATAGGGTAGATTAGGGTTCGAAAAAAAACAGGGGAAAAAGATGGGCCAAAACAGGAATTTAGGGATTGAAATTCATATTTCAAATCCCTAATCCTTATTTAGAGCCAAGAATATTCCAAATCAAATCCCAAAATCCATTAGGATGAGGGTGAGCTGGATGTCTGATGATGAGCAAGGACAAGGGGTATCGTGTGATGAAGACACGTTGCGTAGGAATCCGTTGAGGAAAATCTGAAGAACGTTGGGGTCGTTTATACTGCTGGATTTGCTCATTGAGGAAGAGGATATGGATGAGGAAGTATAGGTGTATGAAGAAAGAAGGAGAGAGGACAAATTGGGGGCACGTGACATTCACGCTCTTCTATATATATGAGCGTATGTGTATATATGCTGAAAGACAATGAGGATTGGGCCAAATTTGATCCATTTTGAGGTCTGAAATGGACCAATTGTTCCGAAAAGTACAACTAAAAATGAATTTAGAGGGTACGGTATTTAAAACTTAGCCAATTCGATTGTAACCATAGCCAAATTGAATTAAAATGGTGAATTGGATAAAATATGAATAAGATGGATTTTATTCATTAATTGACAAGCTTTGTAATTCCAAAAAAATAGAATAATCAACAAAAATGCAAAAAGAATTTATTAACATGATAAAATCATTCACGAATTATAAAAATGAGAAAAATTATATATAAAAATTATTTAAAATATTTTGAATTTTGTAAACGATAATTACATTAAATTATTTGAAATTGAAGAAGCTCAACAATTAATTAAAATTGTGGATGATAGAAATTGGATGTCAACAGGCATTCTCGTTGTTTACTACTCCTTCTGTCCATCTTTACTCGACCCTAATACTATTTTTGAATGTTCTACAATACTTGTCGACTTTATGCAATCAAGAGATAGTTTTATACTTAGTTTCTAATTTACCCTTATCATTAATTATAGTCATTTCCTCATTATTTTTTTCAATAGGGGTGGGCAAAAAAATCAAAAAATCGAATTGAACTGAACTAATTTGGGTTCTCGATGTCGATTTTTCAGTTCTTCGGTTCTATTTCGATTCTTTTTTTTAGAAACTTTGGTTCTACAGTTCAAAGTTTTATTATATTAATAATTTAATACTTATAAATTTTTATATTTAAATGTTAACTCAAGCTCAACCCAATTTTAACCATTGGAAAGAACTTTAGTCATTATGAAACTCATTTTTAAAAAATCGAACCCCAAAAAATTGAACCGAACTTCAACAACACCGAACCGAAGAACCGAACGTCCACCCCTGTTTTTCAAGACATAATATTTATTATATTTAAAGGGTACTTTGGTAAAATTACTCTATCATTTACTACTTCTTAATTTGTGTGTCAAGTCAACAGAGGTCAAGTAAAGTTGGACTGAGGGAGTATTAGATGTCAAAAATTTAAGATTGACACATCTTTAAGAAAATAATGATTAGTATAGTGAGATTACCATTTTACCCCTATTAATTGATAAAAATATTCATTAAAGTCATAATTCAAATTCTAATACATTTAACTAATATCATCAATGCAATGGTAAGTGGAAGTGTTTCTTGATTTAACAACATTGATGTTTTTTCAAGAAATACTATTGTCTAGGTAATCTAAAGATAAATTGATCATTGAATATTTTCAAGAAGCTCTACATTTTTCAAAAACATTAACTTTTAAGTAAATTTGGGGTAAAATAGGTAAAAAAAAATGTTCTAACTTGATTTCTCCAAAATGATAAATAAAAATAAAAATTAAATTAAAAAATTTTTAACATCTAACAGAGAGGGAGTAGTATATATTTTTTTATTTATCCTACATAGGTATTGACAAAGAAAAAGCAAGTGGTAATCTTGATGCTTTTAAGGTGGCTATTACGATGGCCAAAATGTGATAAAGTGAGATAAAAATGCAAAAAGGAAAATCTTGAAATGGAGGATTTTCGACCAAGTAAATTGAGGAGAAGTAGAGGTTTTTCTTATATCTTTTAGGGTTTTTGCACTTGACCATGGTGTGTTTGGTGAGATGAAAAATCATTTTTACGGAATATGATAAAAAATAAATGAGTTTTTTTATTATATTTTTTAATATTTTGTAAGTAATTAGTGGTAATACCACACATCTTACAATACTAGTACTATGTAAATGAAACTGATATGGTTTGGTCAAATTAGCGCCCATTTTTAAAAGTGCTTGAATCTCCAATTAAAAGGCGATATGTATGTCTAACACTGAAGAAGGTCGAGTGTAAATAAGTTTTAAGTCAAATTGAGGAGATCATGACTTTAAATGAAGTAAGAGAAGTGGGGTACTTGTAGGACTTAGTAATCTAGCCGGTGAGTCACCTACTTGCTTAGCTTAAATTTGCTAGCTAAACGGAGATGAGGCTGACGTCAAATTTGTCCAATTCCGATTATGAATAAAGTCCGTGTTAAGAGTGCAACTTTAGCTTATGTTTTACAATCATAAATGGACAATACTTACAGTCCAAGATGAATAATAAAAGGGCTCACGTACATCACAACCTACTTGACTAATTGGGCCCAAACTAAGTGAAGAGGAATTAAGAAAATGGGCAGCCAAGGCCCGTCAACTTTGAGACCCATTTAGGCCCAAGTGTAAGGGCCAAGCTGCTATATCACAAGATTAATATGTGGTAATACCTGATCAAAATCAAAAGAAAGTAGGCCAAGAGACTCTTTAAAAATGGGCTCAAAACCAGCCCCTTAAATCATTTTACTTTAGAACAAATTTTCAGCTTCCTAAAGACTCTTCTTTTTCTCTTTACTTCACTTCACAAGGCAGCCAATACAACCCTTTAGGGTTCTTGAAGGAGACCTGAATCTTAAAGTCTAAGGTAAGTGAAAATATCCATGTATTTGTTATACTTATACCATTACAAACTAGAAGCATATGCTAGTTATGTTTGTGCTGAAATTTTGGACAGCATGTGTCCTAAGGATTGTTGTAAACTTTTCTTGTTATTCAAGAGGATTTTCTCTTCTTGATTGGCTGAATTATGAAGTAAGACTCATATTTTTAACAAGTTATAGTTTGTTAGTGATGTAACTAAGCTGATATACCACTTTTACAGTCCGCAAAAATGAGTTCTTATATAATGTCGCAATTGTGTTCTTAGTACGAATTTGTGGACTGATGGATGGAAGGCTATTGCCTCATGTCCTTCATGATTGCTTGGGTACTGTTCTAAGACTGTTTTAAGTCTATTTTTATGTATAAATATGTTGAGGACAGTTTAGGTAAAGTTGAAATAGGTCTGGGATTGTCGACGTCGAAATGTAGCGAAGGGATGTGACTTTATAACGCCGATTTATATGTTGCATAAAATTGTTATGTGTTATGCTTTCTGGGCTGTTGTAAGACAATTATGGCACTAAAATAGGCTGCACATGATATGTATATGAGCATGTGTATTAGAAAATACGATTAGAAGCGAAAAAGTTGAAAGAATATGCTCGGGTTTATAACTATACGCTTGCTGCCCGTATGTTTTTTTTATAAGATTGGGCTACCAAGATGTATCTATAGGCTGCTAATGCTAGTTTTATTACTTACTATATTTTATATAAATATTTTGAAGAAGGTAAGGTGATCTCGAGGTAATAGCGAGGTCGTACAGCTAGGTATGTAAGGCTACTTGATTTCATATTAATTAGCATGAAACATAGATCCCTCCTTGGCACATAAAGGCACTTACCAACTCCGGCTCAGTTATTAATCGTGTCTTAACTCTTTCACTTGATTTCAAATCTGTATACATACTTGGATGCCAAAATACATGAGTTCGTACTACTAAATAAAGTTCATGTGTTGTTCTACCTCATATGAATTTCATTATTTGTGTAACCTACTCTTTTCATTATGTCATTGTCTTTTGTGATTGTTTATATGTCATATGCTGTACCTACAGTCCTACAACTCTAATGTTGTGACCACCAAAAGAATCATCTCCAAGATAATTGAAAGGTAAAGTATATTGCTTATTAATGGGTGGTAACTCGAGGGGTGGAAGAATCACTTAGCCAGGGTCGATCCTATCACGGAGGGTAGCCCAAGGGGTTAAAGAAAAAGCCTATCCAGGGCCCATCCCGATATAGATTTACCACTGATCAGCTGGTTATTTGTATTACATGTTGTGCATAAATTATACAGTAAAGGTAAAGTAATAAAAAGAACATAAAATACATGATCTCACAGTATAACAAAAGGTGGTCTCTTATCCTACAATAGTGCATAGTTCCATTTGAGTTCATATACAGTATCTCCTCCCTTACATATTTAGTACATTATCTCGTACCGACGTTCTTTATGGGGGACCTGCATTTCATGTTACAGGTATAGGTGCTAGTAGATCTCCCAGTAGGAGTACAGGATATCCAGCTGCTATTACCAAGCTCCAAGTTGCTTTGAAGCTTTGTGTGTCTACAACTCATATTTTTGTATCGTATAGTTATATGAGGCAGGGCCTATGCCGACCCTTATCAGATATTTTTACTTATTTAGAGGCTTTGTAGATTATGTAAATTAAAGTGTGGTTATGTCTCGTACTTTAAACACTGTGGCCCTAACGACCTAGGTATATGCATCTCTTTTTGGCTTATTATCACTATTTACTTTTTTAAAGGCATGTTGAACTTAGTAATCCCTTATATTATGTATAGAAAGTGCATAGATATAGGTTGGTTCTCCCGGGCCTTATCGATAATGGGTGTCAGTCTGCCCTAACGGGACTTTGGGCGTGACAGAAGTAGTACCAGAATGGGTCATCCTAGGGAGTCTCAAAGCTGTGTCTATGTAGAGTCTTGTTTATTGATGTGTTGAGCACTAAATTTATAAGCAGGAGGCTTCATGGCAGTTAGGAGTTATTACTTTCTTTCGTTCTATAAATTGTGCCATAGAGCTAAGTGTAATAGGTGGATTGTGTCTAACCCTAAGTTATTTGGAACAACAAGTATGCCAGAAACTAGGAAAAATAAAGGTAAAGCGAAGGAAGTAGAAGTGGTGGTTGATATACCCAGTCAAGTGAGATAACGAAATGAGGTTCAAGAGGAGTCTCTGTCATAGACATCTTCAACTCCTCCAGCTTACGATAAATGGCTTTGACCTTATATAAAATAGAGTACTTTACTGCCAAAATAGATTATGTGTGCCTGATATTAATGGATTAAGAAAGAGGATAATGAAAGAAGCCCATCATTCCCGATATTCCATCCATCTAGGATCAACTAAGATGTATCATGACCTGAAGGGAGTGTTTTGGTGGGGAGACATGAAAAAGGACCTTGCAAAATTTGTGGCTCAATGTCCAAATTGCCAACAAGTGAAAGTAGAACACAAAAATTTAGGAGGTTATATGCAGTGTATAGAGCTTCTAACATGGAAGTGGGATATGATTAATATGGATATTGTTACCGGGTTGCCTCGCTCATTTCAAAAGTTTGACTCCATATAGGTAATAGTTGACAAACTCACAAAGTCAGCATACTTCTTGCCAGTCAGGAGTGATTATACAGCTGAAAAGTATGCCAAGGTATACCTTAAAGAGATAGTCAGGCTACATGGAGTCCCAATCTTCATTATTTCTGATCGGGGGTCTTAATTCACTGCAAAGTTTTGAAAGTCCTTCCAAAGGAGTTTAGGGACACAAATGCATTTGAGTACATCATTCCACCCTCAAATAGATGGTCAAGCAGAATGCACCATTCAGACACTTGAAGATATGTTGTGAGCTTGTGCATTAGACTTTAAAGGTAGTTGGGTGGACCATTTGCTACTTATTGAATTTGCCTATAATAACAGCTATCACTCAAGTATCAAGATATCACCTTATGAAGCTTTGTATGGAAGAAAATGTAGGTCACCAATTAGGTGATTTGAAGTGAGTGAAATCACCTTGCTTGGGCCAAATCTAGTACAACAAGCCATGAAAAAGGTTAAGGTAATACAACAACAGCTAAAAATAGCCCAAAGTCATCACAAATCATATGTGAATTCTAGAAGGAGAGGACTAGAATTATCAATAAGAATGAAAGGGGTTTTGAGATTTGGTAAGAAAGAAAAACTGAGCCTAAGTTATATAGGGTCATATCAGATTATTAAAGAGGTTCGGGCCGGTTGCATATGAACTAGAGCTGCCCCAAGAGCTTTCAATGGTTCATCCAATTTTTCATGTCTCAATGCTTCGAAAATGCATAGGTAACCCATCCTGTGTCACTCTTTTTGAAGACGTGCAGGTTATACAATATCTCACATATGAAGAAGTACTTATTGCTATTCTAGATTGTTAAGTTAAGAAGCTAAAAAATAAAGAAATAGCTTCAGTGAAGGTACTTTGGAGGAACCAGCAAGCAGAAGAGATAACATGGGAGGTCGAGAATGCAATGAAATCAAAATACCCTTACTTATTTGAAGCTAAAGAGGGAGTCCAACATGCAAAATTGGGACATTAATAGGTACGTGTAATTGAATACTTAGTTTATTATCAAAAGTTTGTGTAAGTAAAGATTTAAACTTGGTTAAGTTATCCAATTGTGCTAACATTCGAGATCGTACAGTGAGGTATGTAAGGCTACTTGATTTCGTATTATTTGGCATGAAACATAGATTCTTCCTTGGCATATAAAGGCACTTACCAACTCCAACTCAATTATTAATAGTATATCAACTCTTTCACATGTTCGTATGCTCTCATACATAATCACCTTCAAATTTGCATACATACTTGGATACCGAGATACACGAGTTCTTTCTACTAAATAAAGTTCATGTGTTATTCTACCTCCTATGCATTTCATTGTTTGTGTAACCTACTCCTTTCATTATGGCGTTGTCTTTTGTAATTGTTTATATGTTATATGTTGTACCTACAGTCCTATATCTCCAATATTGTGACCACCAAAAGAATCATCTCAAAGATAATTGAACGGTAAAGTATATTGCTTATTGATGGGTGGTAACCCGAGGGGTGGAAGAATCACCTAGCCAGGGTCGATCCTGTCACGAAGGGTAGCCCAAGAGGTTAAAGGGAAAGCCTATCCAGGGCCCATCCTGATATAGATTTATCACTGATCAGCTGGTTATTTTTATTACATATTGTGCACAAATTATACAGTAAAGGTAAAGTAATAAAAAGAACATAAAGTACATGATCCCACAGTATAATCAAAGGTGGTCTCTTATCCTACAATAGTGCATAGTTCCATTTGAGTTGTTGCTTCATATACAGTATCTCCTCCCTTACATATTTAGTATATTATCTCGTACTGACGTCCCTTATGGGGGACCTGCATTTCATGTTGCAGGTATAGGTGCTAGTAGATCTCCCTAGTAGGAATACAGGATATCCAGCTGTTGTTACCAAGCTCTAGGTTGCTTCGAAGCTTTGTGAGTCTACAACTTGTATTTTTGTATTGTATAGTTACGTGAGGCGGGGCCTGTCCCAACCCTTATCAGATATATTTCCTTATCTAGAGGCTTTGTAGAGTATGTAAATTTAAGTGTGGTCATGTCTCCTACTTTAAACACTGTGGCCCCAACGGCCTAGCCATATGCATCTTTTTTTGGCTTATTATCACTATTTACTTTTTTAAAGGCATGTTGAACTTAGTAATCCCTTATATTATGTATAAAAAGCGCATAGATACAGGTTGGTTCTCTCGGGTCTTATCGGCAACTGGTGCCAATTTGCCCTAGTGGAACTTTGGGCGTGACAGAAGTGGAATTAGAGTGGGTCATCCTAGGGAATCTACAAAGTTGTATCTATGTAGAGTCTTAATTATCAATATGTTGTGCACCATATTTATAAGCAGGAGGCTTCATGGCATTTAGGAGTTGTTACTTTCTTTTGTTCTTTAGATCGTACCATAGAGCTAAGTGTAATAGGTGGATTGTGTCTTAACCCCTAAATTATTTTGTATAGCAAGTATGCCAGAAACCAGAAAAAATAAAGGTAAAAGGAAGAAAGTAGAAGTGGTGGTTGGTATACCCAGTCAGGTGAGACAACAAAATGAGGTTCAAGAGAAGTCTCTATCACAGACATCTCCAACTCCTCCAGCTCCTGATGAACCCAGAAGTAGTGAAATGCCCCCAGAGCTACCTATTGATACTACCGTACAGGATCTGAGAAATACAGTCCAACTATTGGCCTGTATAGTTGCTGGCCAAGGTCAAAAATAAGAAGGTTTGGTTATAGGTGCAGGTGGTGCGAATAGGGCAACTGGCACAAGGATACGTGACTTCTTAAATTTGGACCCTCCATCCTTCACTGGGCCAGATCCTAATGGAGATCCCCAAGACTTTATTGATCAGATTCAACGCACTTTAGATGTTATGCATGTGAGTGGTACAAAAACTTTCAAGTTAGCGACATATAGGTTGAAGGGTGTGGCTATATTGTGGTATGAAGCTTGGAAGCAATCTAAAAGTATAGATGCACCTCTAACTACCTGGAAGGAGTTCAACGAGGCATTTCTTAGCCATTACTTGCCATTAGAGATCTGCGAGGCCCGTATAGATCAGTTCTTGAACCTCCACCAAGGGAATATGAGCGTAAGCGAGTATAACCTCTAATTTAATTCTTTGGCCAGGTATGCTCCTAATGTAGTTGCTACTATGGTGGATAGAGTTCATCGATATGTCGATAGATTGGATACATATCTGTTCAAAAATTATACCATTGCTTCCTTGAACAAAGACATGGATATAGTAATAATGTAAGATTTTGCACATAAATTAGAGGATCAGAGGCAAAGGAGAAAAACATAAGGGTTAAAAAAGCGAAGTCCAAGAGGGCCCGGTCTATAGGGCAGTTTACACCACCCCAAGGTGAGCTTAGGCCTCGATTTTCTAATAAACTGCCTAGGACATCGTCCTCCTACTTTGCAGCTAGTGCTCTACCACAACTTCAAGGGTCTAGAAGGAATCAGTTTGGTCCAAGAAGTGAAGGGCAAGACGCTCGGACAGTAGGATATTCAACAGGCTAGCAAATGGCCCCTATGCAGCCTTGTAAATAGTGTGGAAGAAGTCATTTAGGTATATGTCATGTTGGGACAGACACTTGTTATTGGTGTGGTGGGTCAGGCCATATGATGAGAGATTTCCTGAGGAGACGTATGAGGGACATAGCACAACCTACTGGATCAGTTATTGTATCATCATCATCAGTTCCTCCATTAAGTAGGGGTCAACAAACACCTGTAGGTCGTTGTAGAGGTGTTAGAGGGGCAGCTAGCTCTAGCGGAGCCCAGAATCGCACTTATGCTCTGGGGAGTCGGCAAAATCTTGAAGCTTCACCTAATATGGTCACACATACATTGTCCATCTTTTCACATAATGTATATGCATTAATTGACCCAGATTCTACACTATCATACATCACTCCACTAGTTACTGGAAAGCTTAAGAGAACACCCAAATTATTGAATAAGCTATTTGAAGTGTCCATACCAACCGGTGAATCTATTATGGCTAGAAAGATTTATTATGACTGTGTAGTAATTGTTTGTGATCGTGACACATTGACTAACCTTATTGAGCTAGAAATGGTAGAATTTGATGTTATAGTGGGCATGGATTTGTTAACTTCTTGCTATGCCAACGTGGATTATCGAACTAAGAGAGTGTATTTCCACTTTCCAAATGAGGCAGTTCTCGAATGGGAAGGTAATATTGGGGCACCAAAGAGTAAGTTTATTTCTTATTTTAAGGCCAGAAAGATTATATCTAAGGGTTATATATGTTATTTAGTTAGAATGAGGGATATGAAGGTAGAATCACCAACTCTTCGATCAATTCCCGTAGTGAATGAATTCATTGATGTGTTCCCTGAAGAACTTCCAGGCTTACCTCCAGAACTAGAAGTAGATTTTGGTATTGACTTACTTTTAGGCACTCAACCTATTTCCATCCCTCCATATAGAATGGCCCCGGTAAAATTGCATAAATTAAAAGAGCAGTTAAAAGACTTATTGGAGAAGGGTTTTATAAGACCTATTGTGCCCCCTTGGGGTGCACCAGTGTTATTTGTATGCAAAAAAGATGGCACCTTGAGAATGTGTATCGACTATCGACAATTGAATAGGGTGACAATTAAGAGTAAATACCCCCTCCCCAAAATTGATGATTTATTTGATCAGTTACAGGGTGCTAAATGCTTTTCAAAAATTGATTTAAGATCAAGGTATCACCAAGTGAGGGTGAAGGAGAAAGATATACCTAAGACTGCTTTCAGAACACGCTATGATCACTTTGAATTTTTTGTTATGTCATTTGGGCTAACAAATGCACCAGCAGTTTTTATGGATCTGATGATCAAGGTATCTAAGTCATTCTTGGATGTGTTTGTGATAGTGTTTATAGATGACATTTTGGTATATTTAAGATCAGAAGAGGACCACACAAATCACTTACAACAAGTGTTACAAGTTCTTCGTGATCGATAATTGTATGCCAAGTTTTCTAAATATGAATTTTGGCTAAAACCAGTGGCATTCTTGGGTCATATTGTGTCTGATAAGGAAACAAGGGTTGATTCACAAAAGATAGAGACTGTAAAGGATTGGCCAAAGCCAACGACACCCACGGAAGTTCGGAGCTTCCTAGGGTTGGCAAGTTATTACAAAAGGTTCATTAAAAGTTTTTCTTTAATTTCTGCACCTCTAACAAAGTTGACACATAAAGCAACCAAGTTTCAATAGAATGACGCATGTGAAAGGAGTATCCAGGAGCTAAAAAATAAGCTAACTTTGTAACTGTTCTAGTACTTCCAGAAGGCACCGAGGGGTATGCAGTGTATTGTGATGCTTCAGGAGTTGGCTTAGAATGTGTACTGACACAACATGGTAGGGTAATTGCTTATGCATCTAGACAACTATGACCACATGAGAAAAATTATCCAACAGATGATCTTGAGCTAAAAGCGGTTGTGTTTGCTCTAAAAATATAGCGCCACTATTTGTATGGGGTTCACGTTGACATATATAAAAATCATAAAAGCCTGCAATACATCTTTAAGCAGAAAGACCTAAACTTAAGACAACAGAGATGGCTAGAGCTAATGAAGGATTATGACATTGATATACTTTACCACCCGGGAAAAGCAAATGTGGTAGTCGATACCTTGAGTCCTAAGGCAATCATGAGTACTAGTGACCAGGCCATGGTAAGTCAAGGAGTGGCTAAGGATCTATGACAACTAGCTAATTTGGGAGTTCGCCTTCTTAAAACTTTAAAGGAAGGGGTTCTTGTGCATAATGCTGCGGAGTCTTCATTAGTAATGAAGGTGATTGAAAAATAGTTCGAGGATCCTATTCTACGACAGCTTAAGGAAAAGGTAAGTTAAGATACGATAAATGGCTTTGACCTTACACAAAATAGAGTACTTACTGCCAAAATAGATTATGTGCGCTTGATATTAATAGATTAAGAAAGAGAATAATGGAAGAAACCCATCATTCCTGATATTCAATCAATCCAAGATCAACTAAGATGTACCATGATCTGAAGGGAGTGTTTTAGTGGGGAGACATGAAAAAGGACCTTGTAGAATTTATGGCTCAATGTCCAAATTGCCAAGAAGTGAAAGTAGAACACCAAAAGCTAGGAGGTTATATGCAGTGTCTAGAGCTTCTAGCATGGAAGTGGGATATGATTAATATGGATATTGTTACCAGGTTGTCTCGTTCATTTCAAAAGTTTGACTCGATATAGGTAATAGTTGACAGACTTACAAAGTCAGCATACTTCTTGCCAATAAGGAGTGATTATACAGCTGAAGAGTATGCCAAGCTGTACCTTAAAGAGATAGTCAGGCTACATGGAGTCCCAATCTCCATTATTTCTGACCGGGGTCTTAATTCACTGCAAAGTTTTGGAAGTCATTCCAAAGGAGTTTAGGGACACAAGCACATTTAAGTACACACTCCACCCTCAAATAGACGGTCAAGCAGAACGCACCATTCAGATACTTGAAGATATGTTGCGACCTTATGCATTAGACTTTAAAGGTAGTTGGGTGGACCATCTACCACTTATTGAATTTGCCTATAATAACAGCTACCACTCAAGTATAAATATAGCACCTTATGAAGCTTTGTATGGAAGAAAATGTAGGTTGCCAATTGGGTGGTTTAAAATGAGTGAAACCACTTTGCTTGGGCCAAATCTAATATAACAAGCCATGAGAAAGGTTAAGATAATACAACAGCGGCTAAAAACAGCCCAAAGTCATCACAAATCATATGCGGATGCTAAAAGGAGAGGACTGGAATTCTCAGTAGGGTATTGAGTATTTTTAAAGGTGTCGCCAATTAAAGGGGTTTTGATATTTGGTAAGAAAGAAAAACTGAGCCCACGTTACATAGGGTCATATCAGATTATAAAAGAGGTTTGGACAGGTTGCATATGAACTATAGCTACCCCAATAGCTTTCAATAGTTCATCCAATTTTTCATGTCTCAGTGCTTCAAAAATGCATAGGTGACCCATCCCGTGTCACTCTTATTGAAGACTTGCAGGTTACAGAAGATCTCATATATAAAGAAGTACCTATTGCTATTCTAGATAGTCAAGTTAAGAAGCTAAGAAATAAAGAAATAGCTTCAGTGAAGGTACTTTGGAGGAACCAGTAAGCAGAAGAGATAACATGGGAGGTCAAGGATGCGATGAAACCAAAATACCCTTAATTATTTGAATCTAAAGAGGGAGTCCAACATGCAGAATTGGAACACTAATAGGTATGTATAATTGAATACTTAGTGTGTTGTCAAAAGTTTGTGTAAATAAAGATGTAAACTTGGTTAAGTTATCCAATTGTACTAACATTCGAGGATGAATGTTTCTAAGGGGGGAGGATGTAACACCCTACATCTTACAATACTGGTACTATGTAAATAAAATATGATATGGTTTGGTAAAATTAGCACCCATTTTTAAAAGTGCTTGAATCTCCAATTAAAGGGCGATATGTATATCTAATGCTGAAGAGGATCGAATGTAAATAAGTTTTAAGTCAAATTGAGGAGATCGCAACTTTAAATGAAGTAAGAGAAATAAGGTGCTTATAGGACTTAGCTAGCAGTCGAGTCACCTACTTGCTTAGCTTAAATTTGCTAGCTAAATGGAGACAAGGCAAACGTCGAATTTGTCCAATTCCAATTATGCAATAAATCCTTGTTAAGAGTGCAACTTTAGCCCATGTTTTACCATCATAAATGGACAATACTTAAATCCTAAGATGAATAATAAAAGGGCCCAAGTACATCACAACCCACTTAACTAATTGGGCCTAATCTAAGTGAAGAGGAATTAAGAAAATGAACAGTCAAGGCCCATCAACTTTGAGACCCATTTAGGCCCAAGTGTAAGGATCAAGCTGCTACATCACAAGGTTATTAATATGTGCTAATATGCGGTCAAAATCTCAAAAAACATTCGGCCAAAAGACTCTTTAAAAAGGGCTCAAAAACAACCCCTTAAATCATTTCACTTTAGAACAAATTTTTAGCTTCCTAAAGACACTTCTTTTTCTCTTTACTTCACTTCACAAGGCAGCCAATACAACCCTCTAGGGTTATTGAAGGAGACCTAAATATTGAAGGCTAAGGTAAGTGAAAATATCCATATATTTGTTATACTTATCCCATGACAAACAAGAAGTATATGCTAATTATGTTTGTGCTGAAATTTTGGACAGCATATGTCCTAAGGATTGTTGTGAACTTTTCTTATTATTCAAGAGGATTTTCTCTTCTTGGTTGGTTGAATTATGAAGTAAGACTCACATTTTTAACAAGTTATAATTTGTTAGTGATTTAACTAAGCTGCTGCACCACTTTTATAGTCCACAAAAGTGAGTTCTTATATGATATCGCAATTGTGTTCTTAGTATGAACTTATGGGCTGATGGATGGAAGGCTATTGCCTCACGTCCTTCATGACTACTTAGGTACTGCTCTAAGACTATTTTTATGTATAAATATGTTGAGGATAGTTTGGATAAAGTTGAAACAGGTTCGAGATTGTTGATGTCGAAATATAGCGAAGGGATATAACGTTATGCTGCCTATTTGTATGTTGTATAGAATTATTATGTGTTGCAATTTGTGGGCTATTGTAAGACTGTTATGGCACTAAAACAGGCTGCACATGATATATATATATATGAGTATGTGTATTAGAAAATATGATTAGAGGCGAAAAGGTTGAAGGAATATGTTCGGGTTTACAATTATACATTTGCTGCCCTTATGTTTTTTTATGAGATTGGGCTGCCAAGATATATGTATTTATTGGCTGCTAATGCTAGTTTTATTACCTACTATGTTCTAGATAAATATTTGGAGGAAGGGAAGGTTATCTCGAGGTAATAGCGAGGTCGTACAACGAGGTATGTTAGGCTACTTGATTTCGTATTATTTGACATGAAACATAGATCCCTCCTTGGCACATAAAGGTACTTACCAACTCCGACTCAATTATTAATCGTGTCTCAACTCTTTCACATGTTCGCATGCTCCCATACATAGTCACCGTCAAATCTGCATACATACTTGGATACCAACATACACGAGTTCATTCTACTAAATGAAGTTTATGTGTTGTTCTACCTCCTATGCATTTCATTATTTGTGTAACCTACTCCTTTCATTATGGCGTTGTCTTTTGTGATTGTTTATATGTCATATGTTGTATGTATAGTCCTACAACATCAAAAGAATCATCTCAAAGATAACTGAAAGGTAAAGTATATTGCTTATTGATGGGTGGTAA
Organism: Solanum sejunctum; assembly: GCA_025642045.1. NCBI lineage: Eukaryota > Viridiplantae > Streptophyta > Magnoliopsida > Solanales > Solanaceae > Solanum > Solanum sejunctum. The sequence goes on along the minus strand of JAOTQJ010013826.1, from coordinate 40 downwards.
CCCGAGGGGTGGAAGAATCACCTAGCCAGGGTCGATCCTA
>JAOTQJ010013805.1:0-17630 GCA_025642045.1 Solanum sejunctum | reverse complement strand
TACCTTCATTTTAACACATTCCTAACACCTTCACAACCTTTAATTAACATAAACAAAGATAAAAATTAGCATACCTTGCAATTCTTTACTACACCCAAAACCTTCGTAGCCGCTAAACTACGCGTTTTCTTGACCAACCAACGCCACCACGCAACTTATAGGCTTTAATATACCGAGATTGAAGCATCAAATAATCAAAAATATGAAAAAATTGAATTTTTTTAAGGTACTGTAGCAACCAGAGGCTACTATAGCTATGGCTTAAAATTTGTTTTTGCTCAATTTTGCTAAGTATGGAACATTGCTGATCTTGTACAAGATGATTGGTAGTATATATAGACAATACATATACCACTTGGACTAATCAAAGGAGTTCATATACACTTGACCTCACATCAAATTATAATTAAGGACCAAACTTAGAAGAAATGTTGCATTCAGTCCCAAACTTTCTTAAAGCGAGCCAATTATGGACTTTCAGGGTTTAAGTTAAGTTACGGGTCCTAACAAAGGCATTTCAAGTTCTTCTTAGGCTAGGGAGGACTTTGATCAAGAAAGATATTATTGATCATCTCACTACTATTAAGTGCAAATGTACTCCTCCTACTATTATTGCTGCTACACATGCTCCACCGAAGTCTACTAGCACAATCACTTAGATCATGAGGGAGCTTCAGGAGACTCAAGGTGAGCAAGTTCATATTCACTCCTAGCTTGGTGATATTATGGATTAGCTTGCAAAATCTCAAGCAAAAGTGGCTCGCCTCAAAGACTGGCTTCTCCATCAAGAAGTGGATCATAACGCGCGGGTGGACTCCCAGCTTAGGTTGTTAGGCATAGGCCCCTCATCCCCTCGTCCTTAGTGTACCAGACCAGTCCTTTGCTATCTTGTTCTTTTTTATTCACACTAAAAACAATTTTTATTGGCTTGTATAATTTTTTTGTTGATTCTTGTGAGGGCACTGGTGCTTGCTTGTTACTTTTTGCTATGAATATCATATTTTATTTGGTCTTGATATGTTACTCGGTGTTATGTGGATGGCTAACATCCTCAATTCTAATGTATTGTGTCTGATGTTGTTCCTATTTTTGGTATTTGTACTAATGGTCTTGTTGCTTGGTTTGTTCTAATGCTGGTTATCTTTTTGAATGTCAAAAGGGGGAAATTATTTTGTAGGAACTCATATATGCACAAAGATTTACCATTATCAAAAGGAGGAAATTTGTTAGAATCTTTGCAGGTATGGCTATGCTAGTTTGATGATGGCAAACGGAACTAGGTACAATATGACAAGGAACCAAGTCCTATATATCTGCACCAGCAGAGTCAAACAGAATCCCAATCGAAGTAGGAGCGTAATTTAAGGAAACAGAATCAGGATGGGATTTACCGAAGGCAGTAACTTAGGAAAAGGACTCCTTTATAGAAAAGAATCACGTGCCCTACTTAAGAAAGAAGTCCTATATGGAATGTCTATAGGGATTAATATAAACACAATCATCAACCCTAGAAGACATAGGTTTTGCAATCTGAAATTGAGAGAGCATTAAAGTAAGAGCACGGGCACTTGGAGAGAGCATTCAAACAAGATCTAGAGTTATGTTTTCTTGATTGTTCCAGTCTATTTATCAATCTTCTTAGAATCTTTGTTTAGGGACAAGTATTGTAAGAAGTTATTTTCTTTGAGTGTTGTAATTAAGAGTGGGTTTGACTTTCAATAGTTGTAGTTTCAAGAGTGAGTTGTAAGTTGAATTTGCTCGTTTGAAGTTAGTGAAGTTGTTGAAATCCTATGAGTCTAGGTAGTAGTTGTTTCTCCCATGAGCAATGAGTTTTTCTACTATAAGTTGTTTATCTTCTTTACTGCTTTATTTGTGTGTGTTGGTGCTGCTTACTGAACCAGGTTCACACGCGACATATGCAGTGGTACATGTCTTTTCACTTAACAAAAGAATTGGTTTTTCATGGAACTTATTATTTAAATACTATTTATAAAGATTTTTGGTATCTCAGCAAATCTTAATTATTTGTGCTTTCTGAAATAATATTTAAATTAATGTGTTAAAACTTGTGGTCACATACTCAATTAAATTTCTTGGTTTGAGACCTTCATGTTCGAACACTTGTTGTGACTTCATGCTATTTTCATAGCTAGTAATGGGGTTTGATTAATGTATATCATGTGTCTAAGTAAAATAATTTTGTTTACTTGTTGTAAATAATTTAGGAAACATTATAAGTATCTCCTTGGACTATCATCTAAGTTTCAAGGATATATCTTATCTTTATGGAGAGGGAATAAATTTCTATTACCCTTTAACTATTTTAAAGTGAAACTATTTACTCCCTTACTGCTGATATAGCAGAAAAATATATCTAAAAATTGTTACTCCTTTTCTATTAATCAAATATTTTTTCCTTTAACTTTCTCACTCTTTATCATCACCTCACTATTGTCTCCACCTCCTTCATTATAAACGGTTATGCCACATCTTCTGACATGATTAAAAGCATCCCTCCCCCCTCCCCCCTCCCCCCGGTAAAACATATATTGTCTAAACCGTCACCACCAAAGTCATTTTTTTCTTAGCAACCACTTGAAAGAAAAAGGTTAAACGTTTGTTTATATAGTTATTTTGTGTTTAATATTTTTATTTTTCTTTTCTTTTCTTTTCTTTTCTTCATCTCTTATTTAAAGTTATTAGAGCAAAAACATGTTAATACAATCCTACTTAGAATAGGAATAGCAATGGGAAAAGGAATAGTAGTAGGAATGTAAAAAGTAAATAGTATCCTAATTAGAAAAAGATTGTATTGTAGTGTCTATAAATTAGGTCTCTATATATAATGTAGAGACACCATTCAATACTATTTTTCTCAATACGTTTTACATAGTATCATAGCCTCTATGGTCCTGGTAGAAATTCAAAGAGCTTCTGTTGTCGGTGAACAACTATTACTCATATATGTCATCTATTCGGCCAATGGTTATGTTAAAAAAAGTAGGATCAATGTGTGTGTGTGTGTATATATATATATATATATATATATATATATATATATATATATATATATATATATGAATCTCATATTCAAAGTATGTCACTGCACGTCAATTTTCAATGACTTTCTAGGGTTATTTGCATCAACCCCATATAATGTCAGTGTATGTGTAGAACCTAGCCATCTTTTCTATGATTACTTTCTTATATCTAATTTGTGCAGCACTATGCCATCGTTCGATTGACTATTTTTTTATTTTTAATTTGTATAGCACTGTTTCATCTTTTCGGTGACTACTTTCTAATAGTCAATGTGTCTAGTACTGTGCATATCTTCTAATTACTTCTCATATTAAATTTATGTAGTACCGTGAATTTTTTCAAACTACTTTCTCGTATTTGAGTTGCATAGCACCGTGTGTCTGTTTGGTGACTCCTCAAATTTTATTTGTGTAGTTCCATGCTTCTTTTAGGTGAATCATAAATCTAATTTGTGTAGGATCATGCCATCATTAGCCCTATCCATATAATTTTATATTTTACTAGAATTGTCTTGTCAATCTGACTTTATCCATATTTCTATTCAAGTATTTTGATCCTATGTGTTTGTCATGTCCATAAAAATTAAAGTCACTATAGAAGTTTTCTCTAAACACAAAGTGCAGTAATATAAAAAAAATTGTATGGAATATATTGTATTATATATCCAAAGCCAACAGAACGACTTAGTCTACTTGAAATATATATGTGAAATTTTACGGCTATATGTAGTTCTATGCAAAACAAAAAATATAACATGCGCACAATAAATGGGTATTGATTATGAAAAAAATAATTCTCCTAAGGAACACAATATAGTCAAGCTTCTTGGATAGTTTGAAAAATCTCATAAACTAATAAGTATGTTGAATATGTGAATTTTCTACATTTATTGTAGTATGTCAGAATCAATTTTCGCGAAATAAATTTACTAAAACTGGGGAGGACTTATCAATAGAGACTATCAGTATACTCATGTGCAATAAAAAGCAACAATTATGTGGATAGTTATTCTCAAGTTAAAGAAACACTTATGTGGATAGTTATTCTCAACTTAATTATGAATGGAAGATTGATTAAAGTAGACTTGTTAGTTAGAGAAATTTTGAAAACATTCGACGTTTATTGTGTGATGAAAGTAATAATTATTTCTTTCCTTGGTGCATCTTTTTTAAGATAGATCTGTGAAATTGTATACGCTAACAAGAAATTACGTATTAGACTATCTACCAGCAATAAAGGATATAATAAGCATTAGTACATGCTCGAGTAAAGGATGCGACTGATAAAGTCTGGAGACTGATACTAGTTGAGAGCTTTATCATATATGTCTAGAGAACAACGTCGAAGAATCTATAAATGAAGAATCAAAACTTTGATAAAGATTCAGTCAATCAAATATTTGATGATGATAATGATAATGATATTTAATGAAAAATTACAAAAATTTTAAGAATCAAATATGTGATAATCTAAAATTTTTAAAGAAAGAAAATAATGATTTTGCAAATAAAAATAAGAAGAAAAAAAGAGATATGTATAATGTGTGTGAACATACAGGTGATTTTTGCTTTTGAAAAATTAATAAATGGGAAAGACAAAGATTAGAAGAGATAAGCTTTGTGTGAATGCGCAATAAAAATAAAAATACAGTCCACATATGACGGGCCAAAATTCGAGAAAAGCTACCATCCAAATTTGTCATCTATAATATAGCTTAATTGGTACAGTTGTTTGATTTACCTTTCGTTCTCACTCTCTTTTTATATGAAACACAATTATATAAACTAGTTTGTGACAAATTAAAATAACGAAAAGGCTATTTTTCTTGGACAGTGCCCTAGAGAAAGTTGGTCCGCTTCTTGTAGCAAGAGTTGCTCTTTCCTCGTTTATTGGGTTCTCCTCAGGTATGTATCAAAGTGGAGGAGTTTTTTTTTGTAAAATTTTTCTTTTGCTTTTTTTGTTATTTTTTAGCTGCTTTAACCGGTAATAGCCATGATTTTCAAATGGGGTTAAGTAGAAACATGACAATTGCTTATTTGATTTGGGTGATGAGCTATCTTAGCTAAAGAAAATTAGAACGATCGATCGCACCCGTATTTATCTAATCTTTCCTTGATATAACTTCATTGTAGAACCTACATGTAGGTGATTTCAGTAAATTGATGGGTCATCGTTATGTTACCTAAGCATTTGCTTTAATTAACTATTCTTACTCAAGATTCAAGCTATTATATTCTTGGAATTTGGATTTCCCTCTCTTTGTTAGCTTATTCTGAGTCTTCAGGTTCTACTTGTTGTGTAGCATCGTGCATAACATTCCATTTGTTTTACATGACCAAGAAATTACTGAAGAAATACGTCATTCTGAGGTATTTATTGAGGGTAAATATTCTTTATTTTCTAGGAATGAGTACTTTTTTAAGTTTGAGTATTTTTTTCTGAACTTGAACTTCTAGTTGATATTTTAGTATACTTTGTAGGATTTAAAAGTTGTTTGGGAAGCATACTTTGTATAGGGAGGAGATGGAATGCGAGAACAAAGCATCTGATGGGTGCAATAAGGACTGCCCCTTGCGTCATGGAAAAGGGGTTCTTTCATTCTATAAAATAATGCTTGACAAAAGTTTCTTACAAATTCTGGTAAAGTGTGATTCCTTCTTTTAACGCTTGTTTTCTCGACTTAGTTTACAGTACTTGTTTTAAATGTATAGTTGGTTCGGACTTTTGATCACCACATTTGGAATTATCGTAATAAATTTTTTATATGTTGGTGAAATACTTATGCTTAAACAGAGTGCTTAGGTTGATCAATTTTTATAGTAGTGTTATGAGTCGAGGGGTGGCTCAATAGGTTTATAAAAAGACAACTGTCTTCGGCCCCTAAATTTGAGGGTTTTCATATTTTATCCATAAGAGGTTATAGCTTCTTTTTAGAAAAAAAATACTAAGTACTATTTATAAGAAAAATTACTTTTTTCATATAAAGAGAGCAAATTGTTAGAAGAAGTTTGTTATCCCTGATATACAGATCTGCATCTTCGAGTTTTAAAATTTAGATCATATAGGATTCGACCTCTAGATTTGCATACGTTTCGAGTATCAGCACCCAAGCTCGAGCAACTTAGAAAGATAGAATGGATTAATTATGTTATAAATTGAAAACAAATTAGTAAAAAAATCGTTTATAAGAGAAACTAACTTCAAAATTCAAAGATCTAGAAGAATAAGCTTCATACAAAAATATATTAGTTTATCTCTAAAAATTTATGGCCTTCTTTTGATTTTTGCTTTAGGAAATTAATGTGCTTGAACGACCCTCACATGTGTCATGCCAAATATCTATAAGTTCCGAAACATCATGTTTTCAAAGAATTAGGAAAAAATTCTTCAATTGTTATCATGAGCTATTGCGTCTATACTGTGTACTAAGTATATGTTATATTACTCCCCCAAGAAAAGAGGTGATATACAATATATTACTTAATCACTTTGCTTGAAGGATTTAAAAGGCCACTTTCCAGTTTTCAAAGAGCTTAACACAAAAATGAATAAGGATCTGCTTATGAGAAACTTTTGCATTCCACAGTATTTCCGTGGAAAAGCTTTTTGTTCACAACAAATTGTTAGGATTCATTTGTTTGATTGGGTATATTCTTTCAGTTACTTGAAAATCATGCAAATGTTTAAAGTCAATATTACTCCTAGAATAATCATTCACATCATTCTTGAGTACCTGTCTAAATTTTAGTGCATAATAAATCATTTATCAATCTTTCAAGCTTCTTAAAAAGGAAGATACTTAACAGTGGTATCGAGGCATTTGCATGTTTGTGAAACTTAATTTGTAATGAACTATATATGTTGGGGTTTCTGGTAATAATGCAGATAACAAATCAATTTTCATGCTTTATTTTCCATGGAAAATATCTTGCATAAATGCATTTGTTAGTCGTAACCTTCTCTTTGGCATTTATGTTATAAGTAATTGTGCTATCAGAACTCAAACGACTTCCAAGGATGTTATATGGTATTTGTTAATTTTAATTTTTGCATTTTCTTTTCAGTTTTTCCCCCCAAAGTTTGCTAGATCTGTTTCACACTTGACTAATAAGGAAACTTATCTTGAGGACTCAAGTGGACAACGATGGAGGGTAACCGTGTGCAACCATCATGGTTCACTTTTTATCCAGCAGGGATGGCCTAAATATTCATCAGACCATGGTCTGGATGTGGGCTACTTGTTGATTTTTCACTATGTTCGAGGTCAGCACTTCATTGTTCAAATATTTGGAAAGAGTTCTTGTGAAATGAAGAAGTTCTGCAGTGATATTGGCAACAGAAGAAAAAGAGCACGGACTTACCCTGAAGTAACTATCTCGTCTGAGTTGTTTCAAACAATTAATATAAATTCATTAAAGAAAAAAAGTAAAACATCTGATGAATCAGAGTCTAAAAAGGTCTCATACAAGCCAAATATAATAGACTTGTCAACAAACGTTGTTGCTAAAACTGGGAAAGGACAGTCAGTACATTCACCTATAAATGTGGATGAATTGCTTTGTATGATTGATAGAAATTCTCAATATGATCAAGACGATGATAGGGTATGCTTGGATCTATCGAGTTTTGAAATGCCAGCAAGCAAACCTCTTGCAGAAGTAACTAGCAGTCCTTTAAAAGGTGACACTCGAAAGGATAATCATGTTGGAATCAATTTAAGATCACAAGAAGAACCAAATTTAAATACTAAAATTGGAAACTTGGATTCAGAACCACTGTTGTCAAAGCTTGAGGCTGTAATCATGGCAACCAATATGGTTAGTATACCAGTAGAGTATATTCCACTGCCAGGTCCAAAATATAAGAAATCCAACAAAGCATCTCAGTTTGGTAAGCTTTCTGTTCATAACAAATTGTTAGGATTCGTTTATTTTGTTATGTTGTCTTGAATATGGATATTATGGCTATATACTTGAGTCAATGAGGGCTCAGCTGAAGATTTGTTTTACTAACACTATGTTATTGTTGGAGTCACACATTGTTTGGTGAGCTTTATGTGGTCTTGGATAATGCTCCTCTGATGGACTAACTTTTGTATTTAGTTAGGCCCAAAGTCCATCCCCTTAAGGAATATAATCTCAAGTTTGTGGACTTATAAGCAAACGGAAGCCTTTTGATCATTTTGTCTATTTATTTATACCTAAATTTTGTTCTTCTACCATTATCTTCAACATCTAATTTTCTATCTTCTCCCAGAAATCATCCATTTAAGCTTCTTTGGTTTTCATCTTTTTGTCATATCCATCTAATTTCTCAGGTTCTACGTTCCTAAGATTTTCTCAAGTTCCCTTGTGTGAAAATGTCATTTCTACCTTCTATATTTGGCTTCAACACTATGTTTATTCGCAATATCTATGTTCTAAATAATTGCTTCCCCTCAAAGCAATAGGGAGTATTTTGTAATTCTATTTATTGTTGAAATTGTAAATTTATTTTTCTTGATCATGAGTGATTGAATCATTAATGGTGATGTCATAACAATCTGGAATTCCTAAAGTAAATTGCCTTTATATATTAAGCTCTCTTATATTTTGACATCTCATTTTATTGAAAATAGAATCTCATGATCTGATTGAGACTGAATTTGTTTCCGCTAATAGCGTCCTATACTATCGATTCATCCAACATTTTCCATTCCACTTTTACTATTTTACCTCTTTTTAAGGATATGCTCTTTTGCACAACTCCTCTTTCCAATGACTGTGTTAGTAGCATCAATATTTTTTTGGCAATCATTCAAGAGGTATTTTGTATCTTCTTGGTATTTGTTCTAACAACCCCGAACTTTTTTTTGGTCCACTCTGGTCATTTCCACCTCTATTTAGTCTTTTCTTATAGCAACTTTTCCTTTCATTAATCCAATAACTTTTCATGTTACTCTTCAACAATCAACTAAATTTATATCCACGACGTTCCAAGATTTTCATTCCAGTACCTCTTTCGCGTAAGAAACACTTATTATTTTTTGGCTATGAAATCACTGATAATTTTCACGTGGTGGACTCCACCACCCTTTTCTTTCTGATGATTTTATTGGCTATTCAAATGATGTTTGAAATTATATCTTGTTTCAAACAAAGTAATAATAAAATCCAATTTGAGTTTGACTAGTTGTGTTTAAAGTCAAAAGAAGCATAACAATAGTGTAGACTATTCTTAATGATTATGTCCTAAGATATAAATCTCAAGTACTAAGGAACTTCTCTTATTTCATGTGATTCAATAATGTAGAGGTTTCTCGAACATTGTAAGCAACAGTCTTTAGGATTTTTTGTTATACAGCTTGAAATTATGATTGAAATTCATTCGAGTCTTGGACTTCTTGTTCATTTTTGAAAAACGAAGTTCAATTGTTCCATTTGAAATTTTAGGGTTCATTACTTAAGAATTTCTAATGTATGAGCTAACCTGTGATTCCAGCTCCGTATAGGACATTGGCCTTTGAATGGTCCCTATTCCTTCTATCTGAAAAGACAATCCTTTCTTATCAAATCATGTTCCCCTTACAAGCCCCTGAGGCTACACTACTACTCCCCCTTATCAGCTTACGTTCCCCTTTCAGCCCTTCTTGACCATCTTGATGCTTTAAAAATAGAAGCAAATCTGTTATCGATATTGAATCCAATCACATAACCTAAGTGCATCTTTTGGATTGTCCTTTTTGTCCTGGATCAGGGAAGAATTTAATATAGGTAAAAAGTTGGACTATTTATGCTAAGGTGCGATTATGTTGGTACTGAGGTAGTTTTTAATAAGAAGTTTCACTTTCTCTAGTGGTTTTCTCTTTAGAGAAAAAGGGGTATATTTTCAGTAGCACCACCCAGGCTTTGAAAGAGCTTAGATTCAACTCAATTCTGGCTGCAATGCAGTAGGTATAAGGTTAAGACTCGTATCACAAGAAAGCAATTATTGCTGCATAGAAAAAGGGAATCACAATTGTGCTCTCCTTTTCTTGTTGGGTTGCTTAAATTTCAAATTAGGAATTGAAGAGTTTTTAACTGAAATTGCCAAATTAAATTTAGGGCCTGTTGAAATTCTCAAGCTTGAGCTTGACTTGACCAGCTAGTGTTTTACATGATAATCTTTTTTTCGTTATGAAGCTAGGGAAGAATGACTTGTTAAAAAGAATTTTAGGAGATAATAACAAATACAATTTGTCCTGCTAGAGGAATACATAGCATGCTTTTGATTTTATTCTTAAATATTTTTATAACTTATTTAATCTAGTTTCCTTTTTCACAATTACCCATGACCATATGCATGTTGGTTGTTCTTTGAACTATCTTTGAGCATCTTCTTACTGTTTCTTTTGTTCAAGATTCAGGAGGAGAGTATACAAGAGAAACATCATCTCAGAATGCAATCTATTCGTATTTGTTGGATATTGATGATCGAGATTTTCTGGTAACACTTTATTTTAACATTGCTCCTTCTATCATTTGTGTGGATTACAATATTCTTACTATTTGACGTGGTATTATAAGAATTAAATTATTTGAATCAGAGAGAACACAATGCAAAAGCAAAAAAGACCAAAAAAAGAGATGCAAAATTGAGAAATAAATCCCCAGATAAAACCCCTAAGTAATTGTAGTAGACCTATTTATGCTTTAGGGAGGGCTAATCATATTTTCTAGCAAATTCAATGTTAAAACTTAGACGAAAGTGATTTAGACCCCATGACTTAAAAATTATAGACTATAATATGTATAAGATTAATTTCCTTCAATTAATCAAGTATGAATGATAAATACCAAGCACATAATATAATTTTATCTCCTAAAGAATCATTCTTGTAAGGTTATAAGATAAAATCCTAAGTAATGTACTTGATTTTTTGTTAAAAAAAATAAACTTGTGTGTCTCAGGTTCAAATCTAAACAAAGACAAAACATTAGTTGTTTTCTTCCAATCAGTTCCAACCTTGGTGGATAGAGTTACTTGGTACTTGTTGCAATTGGGAGGCGACAAAAATCTTGTAGAATTATTCTAGGTGTATGCAAACAAGGACGGACACCAAAATTATCTTTAAAGAAAAGGAAATACCAAGTAGTGTAAAGAAAAGAATCTCTCAATAATATTGATAATAATGTCGTGTCCAAAAATCTAAAAGGACTATATATAGGGGCTGATTGTGCACTCCTTCCTTACACTTCAAGTGTTTCAAATTCTACTTTTATATAAATAATATGTAGTAAAACCTAATTCAAAACTTTAAACTAGGAAAAGTTAAACTAGGAAAGCATGAACCATTAATCTCACACTTCCCCAAACTACCTAACAAAATAAGTAGCTTTTGATGGACTAAAATATCCACATCACATTTCAGCTCTTTTGGCGTGTAAATAGCCCCACTTGGGTGTGTAAATAGGTGCCCAAATCCTCCTCTTGAGCTTGGACCTGGACTACGAAATACAAGTTGACAGAGGCAGCATTTAAATAGCCCACTCTAGTCACAGTTCTTGAGCTCTTCTTCCACGATAAGTATCTTATTGATTTTTTATTAAAGGGCAACAACATTGTCTTTTATCTCCTTAGCTTCCATTACTTCATTAAGTCCTTTAATACAGGTATGCCAACATGAATACTGTTAGTTCTCTATGAATATTTATCAATACTAGCTTGTATAGTGCTTGAGTTTATATGTGTCTTGTTTTTACTGCTGAAGTTGCATACATTTTAAGATTCTTTTCCTCAAACTTTTGCATAAAAAAGACACCTTTTGGGTTAACATCATTGAATGCTTTTGAAAGTCAATTAAAATTGATGTGAAGAGCTGATTACTTTGTAACTCAGACGTTGAAAAGAAAACTACATATACACAAGTTTTAGATAAACTTTTTTCTTTTGGGGGTTTCTTATTTGTTTAAAATAAGCATCCATGATTTAAACTAGTCCCATAAAAACTGACTATTAATACTTTGATAAAAGTATAATTATGTTTTCAGTTTTAGCACCTGTGAAGCAGGACACGCCATCGATGGTACTGTTTCTTTAAATCTAAAGTTAATGAGTATGTTTTCTGGTTTTGAATAGAAGCTCTTGAATAGTCTTTTCAAAAGATAAATCAATTGATTAATACGATCCCTCTTTGTTATACATTTTTTCATCAAAGCAAGTGGCTGATTTCCATCAACTTTTACGAATGAGAACATTTGTTAGGTTTCTCTTTGCAATATATTGATTATTTGGTTTATAATCTAAAGTGGCAGATATCTTATAGGAATAGGAGCAGTAATTTTTTCGTGAAGCAAGACTTGTGTTTACATTGTTTTTTGAGAGTTCTAGTCCTTTCATTATGTAAATCAGAATCCTGATCACCTTTGTCATTCTATGTAGGAATTACCAGAATCCGCACGAAAATATTTGCTGAAAAGGTCAAAGAAGGAAAGGATAATTATTTATCTCCAAGGACCGGATAGAAGAATTTGGCCTACCTTTTATCATTGCATATCTGGTTTGAATGTTTTGACAAGTGGATGGAAAGAAGTTACCGCAACTTATGGTATAAATCCAGGAGATGGTTGTCTTTTTCAACTTGTAGATAAGCAGAAACGTATATTTGATATACGCAAAATCTGAAAATCCAAAAGTAAGATTCCCAAGAATTATTTGGAGCTATTTTCCTTAAGCACTTACGAGAGGAATTAAAAAAAAAGCAGCTGTGTTACTTTCTCACTAATGGTTTTTGAACAACATATAGTTGTTGCATCGCTATATCAGAAATAGGGGTACTAACTTTGGAATATTATGTGAATGCTTCTTTCAATTCAGATGATAAATTTGTTTTATTGATATTGATAAATTGCTTGATATTTTACGTACTTCCTCTATTCCATATTGACTAGATTTGTGAGGTAACACACACATATAATGACATAGTTTGAATCATAATTTTCACTATTCTTTTTGTGAAATCATAAATATAATTTTTTGTGTAATTTATATCCTAGAAAATATAAAATTCAATAAATAATATGGCAAACATGAAAAAAAAATTCAAACATGTATTTTGAACTTTGAAAATTTTATTTAATTTTAACAATAAAAAAAGCCTTAAAAGTCCATTAAATTTGGAATAGATGGAGTATAAATTCTATAAAATAAAGCTAACTATCATTTAGAAATAGTTCTCATGTGTTTCCAATTTTCTTTGGAAACCTATTTATGGACTATAAAGATTAAGAACAAATTTATTTTTACTAGATGTGCTTTAAATATATTCCATCTTAGTTATGTTATTATGAAAAGAATTTTTTTTTAATAAATGAAATCTTTTATATTTGTGGAATGAAATTTCAAATCTCAGAGCACGTGTTATATTTGTATGTTATAATGTGAAAGTTGATATGCTTAATGCCTAGTGTAATCTAATCCATTTTATTTGTCGGAGAAGTTGCAATAACTAAAGCATTGACAATAACAAAATAATTCAATGTTGTCTAAAGTATGATTAAAAGAATATAAGTCTCTTTTTAGATTTGTCAACACTTATTTAAATATTTAATACATTACTTTATATCAATATTATTTATGAAGATATTTGATATCTCAAGTAAGTCTATATTATGATGAATTTTTTAAAATCATTAAGTTGTTGATGTGTTTGGTGTCTCTGTAAGATAGTAAGACTAGTCGTATCTTTTTATTGTCTGTTATTTTTTTCTCAACTTATTATATTTATTACTTCTATTGTATTTTTATACTATCATCTACTTTCCATTTTAGTCAATTTTTTTGTATTTTTCTTTTCTCTTTGTTTCATATTTTGTTGCTTCTGCTTTTGGGGCTTTTTCTGACGAAGGTCTTCCGAAAATAATCTCTCTATCTCTATGAGGTAGTGATAAGATTTACGTACATGTCCTGACCCAAAAGTGGGCGTGATGGCACTTGTCTCAATCCCACCAAGACAAGTCAGCCTATAACTCAATTATGACATTAAAAGTGCAGAATTATAATAAACATGAAAAGTTCAACTTAGTGAAATCTCCGAAAACCTGGTTGTCACGTGCACAAGCTTCTAATTTATTACAATAGATTCGAAAGAAAACACAAGTATCAAATGACATTGTCTCTAGAATAAAAAAATCATAAATAAAAGTAAGAAGTCAGCTGAGATGGCAAACAGCTACCTCGCACAATCTCCACGGAAAGCCTCGGACAAGGAAGAGTACAAAGTATCACGACAATCTGGGATCGCGACCTACAAAATTTTTGTAGCACGGGGGGTGAGTACCAAATATACGGTACTCCACAAGTGAATAACTAAACACAAAATTAAGTGATATAGAATACCGGTACCCCTAACACTCCAACCAAACCCCCCACAACTACAACCTGCATAAAATAATTAGCAAGAGATAATCCATAACACTTACCAGGTAGCAACAACAAGAACAAGTGCACAACCAATCAATGATATCAGTAAAATACATGAGGACTAAGGCCTCCATATCACAGTTCTTTTGAGAGATATGTTCTTTGAAATTGAGTATATTCAATTATTTTAACACGTTTTCCTTCATTATTATCATGCCAGAACGTGACACCCGATCCAATATATATATGTGTGTGTGTGTGTGTGTGTGTGTGTGTGTGTAAAAACGTGATACCGATCTAATATATGTATAGATATGTGTCGGAATGTGACACCCGATCCAATATTTGTGTGTTGGAACGTGATACTCGATCTAATATATGTGTGTTGGAATGTGGCACCCAATCTAATATATGTGTGTCGAAATTTGACACCCGATCCAATATATGTGTGTCGGAATATGACACCCAATCCAATACATGTGTGTTGGAATGTGACACCCGATCCAATATATATGTGTCTGAACGTGACACTCAATCCAATATGTGTGTGCCGGAATATGACACCCAATACAATATATGTGTGTCGGAATGTGACACCCAATCCAATATGTGTGTGTCGGAACGTGACACCCGATCCAATATATATATGTCGAAACGTGATACCCGATCCAATATATATGTGTCTAAACGTGACACCCGATCCAATATGTGTGTGTCGGAACGTAACATCTGATCCAATATATATGTGTCGGAACGTGACACCCAATCCAATATGTGTGTGTCGGAACGTGACACTTGATCCAATATATATGTGTCGGAACGTGATACCCGATCCAATATATGTGATTCATTATTCTTTGTTATTAATTCTCACTTCATTACCAATGTTTCATCAAATCTTCTTTATTCAAGGCATCACCTTGAGAGATTAGGTTCAAGATTATTATGGGTTTCATAGTCTTGGAATTGCAGATCGATCACGACGATATATCAGTCAACCAAACCACAACAATTAATTCACAAGTTAATTATCAGCATAGGATAACTACCCAATTCAAAATATTTCGATCAAAGCCTACATAAATCATTCGCAACACCTCACGCTAGAAATACAAGATTCTATATATTTAACAAAGGTTAAGAAATTCACTTGTCTTAGCTAAAGACAATCAATCAAGCACTTGAGCCTTCCCCTTCCGAATGGAATCCATTGCACCACAATCTAGTCAAATAAGTTATCACCATAAGATTTCAAAACTAACAACACCTAATCTACTATATGTCTATCCTAGACCCAAAAACTCATCTAAATTTTTATAATCAAGTCTAGGGTTAAATCTTACATCCCTCATTAGTAAATTATAATTTTTATTCATATAAAACAATACACGTAATAATCAATTATCTATCTTATTATGTCAAACGTAGATTATAAAATAATAATTAAAAGGATAAAATTTAGAATTTAAAATTTGCTCGACTTATACTATACGATCTAAAACAATTAGGTGCAGAAATTTGAGAAAATCAAGACATATATCCTCTAACAATGGTCATGATGACCCAGCGATTACTCTCCATTACACTACAACTATATCAATTCCCTTATTTTTTATCAATTCACTTGTTGATTCTTTTTCTTTAGAGTTTCCACTAACCATAACTCAACTTTAACACTACTGAATTTAATATAATAATAATTCATTTTTTAGCCCCCAGATTATCATTAGACATAGAACAATAAGTATTAACAATTATAACTAATTTGCACTTTGAAAACAATTTCGACTACAAGGGAGCAATTTGATGTTCACCTGAGCATTGTGCAGTCCAATGGCGTCACTTCTATTTTTTTTTTCTATTTTTGCTAGGTTTTAAACTGGTTTAAATCAATAAATATGGATTTCCAGTATAGGATATTTAATAAGTTATTAATTTAGTCTCCTAATTAAACTAGCTATCTAATTTTACCCGTAATTTGAATAATCATAGCTATTGAATAGTCCAAAATACCCATTTAAGATATTTCAAGATAATCTTATAGGAAATTAAGAGCACGAATTTTCAAAGTGACCTAACGGGTCATTACATTATCCACCACTGAAATCATGTTCGTCCTCGAACATAAGGTAGAGGAGAGTACCTGAAGCTTCGAAGAGATTGGGATATTTAGCACACATCCCAAATCGACTCTCTAACTAGATGGTTCTTCCATTGCACCTTAACGAAAGCAATTTCTTTATTTCTAAGCTTTCAAACCTGTTTATCCACAATAGTTGTGGGCTCCTCCACAAATGATACGTCTAGACTCAATACCACCGAATCAAATGAGAGTATATGGGACTCATCAGGCACATACTTCCAGAGCATGGAGACATGAAACACAGGATGTGCAGATGATAGGCTAGCTGGAAAGGCCAGTCTATAGGCCACCTCTCCGACTCTCTCAAAAATCTCAAATGGGCTAATAAATCGAGGGCTAAGCTTACCCTTCTTCCCAAATAGCATCACACCCTTCATGGGTGATACTCTAAGCCAAACATGATCGTCCTCCATAAACTCTAATATTTGGACCCTCCTATCTGCATAACTCTTTTGTCGACTATGGGGAGTCAAAAACCTACCCTGAATCATACGGACCTGCTCCATAACATCCCTCAGAAAGTTTGCGTCTAATGAGCCTGTCTCAACAGAATCAAACCAACTAATTGGAGATCTACACCGTCTACCGTACATGTTAGACCCCATAAGTTAGAACCCGTAAGTCCTTAATTGGTTCGATTTGGTAAAGTTTGGGAGAAAATGTAAATTTTATTCTAAGTTTAATCCTTAAGATTAAATTATTGTGGGGTCATGTGTGTGGCTATTTCTAATTGGCCCATGTAGGAGATGTTTGCCTATATATATATATATATATATTTGAACTTATCTCTTGTACAAGAAAACACTTTTACACTTTAGTGAAAAAAAAGGAAGAAGCAACCTGAAAGCTGTAGAACCCTCTCGGGTTGCTACAGTGCCAAGATAAAAAATTTGTTTTTTTGAGTTTTCGATTATTTTATACTACAAGCTTGGTATATTGGATCCCCTAAGTGGCGTAGAGACATTAGTTGGTCAAGGAAATGCTTGGTTTGACGGCTAGGAAGATTTGGGTCTAGTAAAGAGCTTGAAAGGTATGTTAATTTCTAGCTTTATTTATGTTAATTAAA
>JAOTQJ010013794.1:0-17632 GCA_025642045.1 Solanum sejunctum | reverse complement strand
AGAATGAAAAAGTTAAAGAAAAATATATAAATTATATTATAATAAATATTTTTTATGTATAAAATAAATTTAAAAATCATTTACATATAATGTCGGGTTGGTTTGATCTCGAATTGACTTTTTTAGTTAACACCAAACCAAATCATTTATAGTCAGTTTTTTTTTTGACACCAAACCAAATTGAATTAACCCACTAGTCAGGTTTTTTTTTTTCGGATTAACTCGATTTGTCGATTTGGTGCGATTTGCAGTTTGGTTCTGTTCACCCCTAATAGAGGGAATGAAAATTGGGCTTGGCAGACACAAATTCAAACCTGTCCTAATTCTAAGTTTTGGACCTACTAGGTCCATCAGAATTTTCCCAGCTTTTCCCAGCTGTTGTTCCTTGGGCTTGGCCCATTTCCCTGTGGTATACACTTAGTGTATAAACTGTGTATATCAGCGTAGATTCACCGATTTCGGCCCTCAAAAACCTGTATATCAGCTTCCATTGACCTGTATTTGAGTTCTCCAACCTGTCCAGCAGCTATCCAGAGGGCTTTGGCCCATTTCCCAGTCGTATACACTGTATATCAGTGTGTACATACCAACTTTCATCTTCCAAACCTGCACAGCAACTCCAAGATCCCTAAGATATTGCTTCCTATCTTCAAGTTGTTCCAAAGCCGACTCAAAAAGAAAGTTGGGCCCAAATGGCCCATGACAAATGCAAGAATGAATCCAGTGTGCTCATAGCAGGTTCACAGAGAAAAAACAAAAGAAAGAAAATAATAAGTACCATACTCAATTAAAGAAAGCAAGTTAGTTGTTTTAGAATGATAGAGCATGAGTACAACCAGGGAACCAATGAAAGGGAATAAAATAGGAAAAGCCAAAGTTAAATAAAGCAGGGAATATATGCATCATAGTGAATTACAAGATCACTTCATTTTTCTAGTTAAACGTGATGACATTCCGATAGACAAATCAAACTATAACTAACTGTTAAATGCATAAGAGCCACAATAGAAATGAATTTAAAAGTGACTAAGTCATTGCACAAAAGCAGAAAGGTCAAAAGGGATCAAACAAGAATAACACCTAATCCATATCTTCAAGGAAGAATATGAGTTATATATCATCTTAAAATGATTGGTTATAAGTTTAGAGCAAAAATCTGAAACAGAGACCGAAAAGAAGACACATATTCCATGTATTCGAAGCCATTTTCATCAGAAAAAAAAAAATTAAACCAGCATTAGAGACGTGACTATTAATGTGTGAAATCATGAAAAACGATCATCCTGAAACCTTACTTAACTAGGAAAAAAAAAAAATCTGAAATCGACCAAAAACACAACACATTGAATCAAGAAACACGAAATCGACACCTAATTCAAAACAACATCACAACATGATTCCACAAAAATGTCTTGACAACCATAACAGCAACGTTACGGCATTGATTCGTTATTTGAACACAGATATGAAAATTAATACGAAACCAAGATGAGTGAGATGAAAGTGTTACCTTTCTTGGAGTAGACAGCTGAGACACCGAGCTTCACCACGGGTTCTACTCCGCCACCTGTAACAGAACCTCGTATATGCTTACTTGTTTCAAAACCAACAATTTTTGGTTCGAAATTGTATGAGTTTTCTGGAAATTAGGTGAATATTAAATAGAAATTTTAGTGTTCTTTAGAGTAAGAGCGGCCCCCCTTAAACAGTGAGGAAAAGGTTCAATTTATAGGCGAATTTAGGGTTAAAATTGGGGAAATTGGACATGAAATTGAATTCGAATTTCTAATCATTATCCAAACTTGGCATATGAACTCAAATCCGTTGGAAATCCTCAACAGATTGAGGATAGGAGCCATTGATTTCACGAAAGGATGAGAGGAGGTGCAAGATGAAGACACGTTGAGGTGAGAGAGGGACACGTCGATGGAAAGTTATTGAGGGTTGTCGGGTTGTTACTGTTGTTCGTCGTTACTGGCTCGAGAATGAAGAAGAGGCTGGGGTGAGTGTTACGCGTATGAAGGAGAAGGAAAAGAAAAGGGAAAAGGGGAAATTGGGGGCGCGTGTCTACCACGCGCGTATATATGTATATGTATATATGGATGCTGAAAATGAAAGGGAAATAGGCCGGTTCAGGGGCGGGTTGGGATTGGGTCTTATTGATTTTGGGCCAAAATTTTGGTCCAAGATGAAAGCTGAAAATGGGTTCTAAGGTGGGATTTAAAATTGATCAATTCAATTGTAATTTTAGCAAATTAAAAATAATTAAATTAAATTCGATTGAATAATTTAACTACAAGATGAATTATATGAATTAATTAAAGAGTTTTTAATATTATCAACCTGAAATAATTAAGAATAATAACTTCTGAAATAAAAAAAAAATTATTTGAGAAAATATTTTTTGCATTTCGAAGCTAATTACTTTAAATTATTAAAAATTAAAAGTTCGATGATTAATTTATATCGTGAAGGATAAAAATTAAATATCAACAAAGATTTCACGTATTTGGCATGAATTTGACTCTTAGTTCGAGAGCAAATATTAAGAACATAACGTTTAACATTTTCAGAATCTCCAAAAGTTCTTTTATTTTTTTTGTTTGCTTCTTTAATATTTAATATTCTATGTACATTGAAAATGACATGGAATTCTTTGAATAAAATGAGTGTACTACATGCGCACACATAGGATACAAAAGAGATTTAAAACATTGTATTTCAATGAATTTAAGAGTTCAGTTGACAAAGTCGTGAGTATAAGAGTTTAATTTACAAACAGAGTCAAATACAAGGGTCTCTCAGGTTATTTTGCCTTATTTTTACCAACAAAAAAGAGTGTGCATTTGAAATTTTATTTTATTTATCAAATAATTTTATTTTATTATAGCAAAATTTTTAAAAATAAGATGGATGAAGTTATTTTCTTTATACTAAAGGAAGAAAACAAGGGGGAGGTTCCAAGACTTCTTCCATGAGAATACTAAGGAAAGAATACAAATATGATGTTACTTGCACTGATGTCCTTTACTCTTTTTAGAGCTTTTTTTAAATAAATTACAAAAGCGAAACTATCAACTCAATGAGAAATTAATGATGGGCGCGCTTTGACATTAAAAATGTTACTTCACTTCGTGTTCCTATATTTTGATGCCTCATTTGAAGTTGATTGGAGTAAGTAGATGAACGATTTGAGATTAATTCTGCGAACGATTTGAGATTATTATTAATATTTTTAGTTAAAACATAATTTTTCTAAGATGAAGCCTCTTCAAGATGCTCGATCATATGATAGTTTTACATAAATAGGCATTAAGACTATTCATGAAATACCGAGAATAATCTCTCTTATTCTTTTCAAAACATGACTGTAGGTAACAAATTTTCGAGTCGAGAAAAATAAATAATCAAGACAGGAAAAATTGGATTAACAAATATATTATATTGAATTTCCAAATGTAGTGGGTATTACAAGCTTTATAGTAATCCTCTTATTCTTTAAGTAATAGAAAAAAAGACGTGTTGAACTCGAATTAGATTCAAGGGCGTGAGTAGCTTGATCTTGAATCTTGTCTTCAAACTTGAACTTGAATTATCCGTCACGAATCCTTGTATGATCATGACGAATAATTAGTGTAAGCAAGTATTTTGATCTTGAACTTCTTGATTTTTGCTTTGTTCTTGATCTTGAGCTTGTAAATGGTAAAGAATTTGTAATCTTTGATCCACAAGTTCTTTTCTTGCCACTTGTTCTTGTCAAAAACCCCCTTTGTAGGCGTGGCCACGCGTTCGTGAAGGTCTTCTCTCCCTCTTTCTCTGTGTTCGTGAATGGTACCTTTGAGTTCAAGAATGGTACCTCCACGTTCGCGGAGGTTTATCTAATTACACTTCGCATTCATGGATGGCCCCCTCCTTCTTCGCGTTCGCAGATCTCTGTCCATGTTCGCAAAGTACAATTTTGTTGTATCAGTTTTAATATTTTAAAAGTGACAGATTTTTCATTTTACACCATTTTTAACATTTCAAGCTGGATTTTGGGCGATCTCTTCAAGGATTTTTGTGGAAATTTTTTGGGTAAGTGTTTCTATCTTCAATTTGATTAATTTTCATTACTTTTCTCTTGATATCTTGAATTTCATGATTTTGGCAGTTAGAAATTGGGTTTTTCTTGTCTATACTTTGGAAACTTTCATTGTTGATTTCTCCTTCAATGTGAACTCAATTTTGTGATATTTGCACCCACAATCTCCTTTTCTCATGTAGAACTAGAGAGTGGATCTCAAATTTTAGCCCTCAATATGGGTATCAAAATTCCTCTCTTGACGCGTAGAATCTATTTTTGATATTGATTGGTTGATTTGGAGCTCGTTTTGAGGTTTGAATTTATCGAAAGCTTGGTTCTAGTATGATTTTGGCATCGAGGTAGGTTTGACTAACTTTTTTGAGATTGGATTGAGCTATTAGTTATGTTTATATAATAATTGTAAGATTTTGATTGCTTCATAAGAAATTGATTGATATGATAGTATTTTGGCGAAATTGTAATATCAACTGTATTGAAATTGGAGTAAATGGACTTGTTGGTGAATTGAGATGTTGTCACGACCCAAAACTGGTCGTGAATGGCACTCACACTTACCCTCCTAGGTGGGCGAACCAATATATAAATCTCAATCTATACTAACAGTTCACTTATAAATATATGATAAAATCAAAAGGTTAAACTCATAAAGAAGAAATAACCCAAAATTACTAAGTTTATCGCTTAATACTATCCAAAATCTGAAAGCCATCACATCAAGGACACTAATCTCAAAATACAAAGTCCAAGAATATCAATACCAAAATGAATGAACAAGTGGTTTATGTCCAAAAACTAAGGACATCATGATAAGACTAAAAAGATCCAACAACGATCTAGAGAAATAGCTCACCTTGGAACCTAATGTGCTGAAAACTTGCTGGAGCTGAGGGCGAGTCGAAATCGATGGAATACTTGTTGTACTCCACAAAACAAAATAAAAAAATATAAGGAGGGATCAGTACGGACAATATGTGCTGAGTAGATATCATCAGCCGACTCAAAATATAAATTAATATGTATAAAATAATAGCAGAAAATCAATCATAACACTTAACAGGTGGCAACAACAAGAAATAAGTAAACAACCAATCAACGATATCAATAATACACATGAAGACTCAGGCCTCCACATCACTTTTCTTTTGGGAGACAGGTTTCTTAAAATTTAGTACATTAAATTATTTTAACATGCTTTTCTTTATTATAATTGTGTTGGAGCGTGGCACCCGATCATATATATATATATATCCAACGTGACACCCGATCCTATAATATCATGTCGGAACGTGACACCCAATCCATAATATATAATATATATGTGTCAGACATGACACCCGATCCTATAATATCGTGTCAGAATGTGACACTCGATCCATAATATATAATTCATTATTCTTTATCATTACTTCTCTCTTCATTACCAATGTTTCACCAAGCCTTCTTTATTCAAGGCATCACTTTGAGAGATCAAGTTCAAGATTATAGGCTTCATGGTCTTGGGATTGCAGACCAATCACAATAATATATCAGTAAATCAAATCACAATAATTAAGTGCATAGAAAATATCACAGCTTTACTTAATGACTATCAATTGTTATTAAGAGTCTCTATTAGATAGAACAAACTATAACCTATCTCAAACCAAAGAATCAAAGTCAAGCTAATTCACCATTACTTTTTCCTTCCTTAATGCCTCAAGACTTTTTGAATCTATCAAATATATAACATTCATAAGAAAACAAGTCCATCGACACTCATATTTGTCACGCCCCGAGCCTACATCCTAAACATGGTCGGCACTCGAAAATCATTTCTGGTTCTAAGCGAACCACTTGGCCTATCTACTTACTCAGCGGAAGACTTATCAATAGTGGAAAATACTCTTAAAGCATCAAACCAACTCATGAATAGACTGAATGAATGAATGTAAAGTCATAAGTATTGTCTGAATAAACTGGAACAAAAATACTGACTCATAGTCCATGGAACCTCCTCTACAACTATCTGAAAGGATTACTGAGATAGGCCCCAAGTTGTCAGAACTGAAATAAAACTGAAAATAACATAATATGAACCAAAGAGCCTCAAACTGGAAAGAGGCCTCACCACTGTCTGGAAGTTATCAGTTCTCAACGTAGCGACTGCTGAGGAACTCGGTCACCTGCATCTGCATCATAAAATGATGCAGGTCCTAAGGACATCAATACGTGATATGTACGGTATGTAAGATGGCTAAAATATTTAAATAATATATTATAATGCTTCTCAAAATATGTAAACATAACTCATAATTACATAGCAATAATCATAAAAGTTGGTATACTGAAAATAACATGCTGAAAACTAATATGAAAAAATTTAGTTTCTTAGCTTGGGAGTTTCTCTAATCGATAATCACCACTATGAGCTTTGTGGAGATACAACATCTTGTCCACCCTATCGGAGTCATCCCATACTTTGCGGGGATAGGAGACGAATAACTAGGGGAGTGGATCCATCCCAAAACTAGGTCATCTCAGTGTCTAATAAGGAAGGTACTGTAAGTACAATCCTATCCTATGCCGGTTACATAGTTTATGAGTTTGAGTAGTTTATTCTACTCTCACCCATATTGGTGTTCAATACTACTCCCAATATACTTTATATAGCTCATACTCAATAAATCATAAATTCTTGAAATTTGGCTTTCTTGGGGACGTAGCCCAACTTACTACTTAACTTTCTTAACTGAAATCTTTAACATTGCTGAACTAGTATCTTTCATGTACTTTCAAACATACTAGATTTCTAAACTAAAGTACCAAGAAACCTTCAAGAAAATCATTCTTTAACATATCATATACTTAGCTAAAATGCAAGAATGATTCAAGAAAAGCATTCTTTAACTTGTTCGAACTAATCTTTTCTTTTCCTGAGAAAATATCAAGACTTTTCAAGAAACTCAAAAACAATGATTCTTGTTCAAGAATGAACATAAACTTGATAACAATTCTTTAAAATGGATGATATAGAGACCAAAGATAATAATATTCATCAAGAGTCTATGCAATTTGCCATGAAAATTAACATACTCACAAAGTTTACGGGAAACTTAGTCTCAATTTAGACTTGAAGATTCATGGGTGAGAATTAGTTTTGATTTCTGAAAGTATTAGCAAAATAATTACTTCTGGGTGGACTTACATTCCTTTGAAGGAATTTCTTGAGGAGTTGGAGAAATCCTTAAGCCCTACTATCATTTTTTGAGTTCTTGAGCGTATGTTCTTGAAAGGGTTTGCTTGTTGAGAGAATGAGTTAGGAAATTAATGTTTTAGAGACTAAATACGACTTAAAAACAGATTAGTTTAGGATATAGGATGTGAGAAAGATCGAAATTGTCCCTCCCCATTAAAAGAACAAAACTGCCCCGAAATACACTAGTGTGTGACGCGCACTGGTGTTAATTTTTTAACGTTTTTGCAAATTTTCACTTTTCATCGAATTTCTTGAAAACGACTAAGTGTGGCTCCGCGTTCTCTCTGCGTTATGGAGCGGACATGGAAATCTCACTGTTTTTGAATTTTTTGGGGAAAAATAATTTGTGTTTTTTCCAGTTTTTGTCGAGTCGAGACCATTTTTTGACTTGATTTTTCGCACTGATCGCAAGTTCGGTCTTGAATTTACAAACGGAGTATGTGAAGACATGTTATGTGCAAGGTCAATTCTAGGGGTATTTTTGTCATTTCACTAGGTGTTACAATATTGTTATATGTCTAACCTAGACCCGAAAGGAAATTTTCGTTCATTCTTCTACCTACATATGTATATACAGTAAATAATTTGGAGTTGCCAGGAAACAAAAGCAACTCCAATATATACTAGGTTGTATAATATCAATCAGCTTATATGTTAACTCCCTAAGGCTTAAAGATAATGGTAAGGAAAATGATCATTATCACAACATCTATAGAGAATAAAGTAACAACAGGATCACTGACACAAAATAAGACCAATTGTACTGGGTAGAGTTTGAGAAACTGGAGGCCTCAAATTAATAGACAATCAATTGTGTCATTAAAAATCTCTAGTTTTCACATGCTAACATATAACTTAAGTAAGTTGGAAAGAACTTATTTGGTTATTCCAGTCTAATTCACAAACTCCAACTATGTTAATAAGAATAATCCCTGAAACATTGCCTACGGGTGATTTGCATGCAGGCACTATGTTCAGTGGCATGAATAAATAGCTTGGGATCACAATTAATATTTTCCTCTACTAATTGTATATATATGTACTATTCTAATAGTACTTCATCAATGGCATAAGAAGACAAACATATTCATATATATATATATATATATATATATATATATATATAATTGTTAAGCTACTGTCACTTAATTGCCCTAGACTTCTCCACCAAAATCACATCTTACATCTCCACTTTTGAGATTGTAATTTCATCATAAAAAGAGTTAAAGTATAGATTTTCTCCCTAGCAATTAATGTACAATACTATCAAATTTACGTTGAGATTTCCTCACCTGTAAGCCACGCTTTTTGTTTCTCTTCGTGTTGTGGTTAACGTAGCACGTAGTTCCAAACCCTTACTCTTCTTCTCTTTATTTTATTCATGTGAAAGGGATAAAATCTACTAAATTATTTTTAATAAACATGGTATAAGTGGTATAGGATATTACACAAATTATCACTTTAGTCCACCTATTAAACTAATTATTTAGAGTTACCCTTCAACTAAATTACCTAAGTTATCAAATAGTCTAAAAAACCCCTATAAAATTTATGGGATAAATCTCTTATAACATATAAAACTCTATATCTCAAAATGACTTGAGGATCGTTACAGATGTTTCCTTGATAATTGAGATATTTTTGGGTGTTGTGGTGGTAAATATGAGCCTTGTGATACTAATTGAGAAATTTTGTGGGAGTTGATGTTATTTGGGATACTTTTTTTGGGACTCATGTGTATGTTCTGGGACTTGCAAAGTCTAGTGTTATTGATATTTTGGCTATTGATGAAAGTGAGGTGATTTGAGATAGGTTGATGGCTTGGGGTATCAGCTGTAACATTTGGCATTTTCTTTATGATTCTATGTTTGGTATTGATGAGTTATTTTATTATATTATTGCCATATATATTGATTTGTGGCATTGAAATGCATCATTTTATATTGTATTTGTACCACCCTTTGACCATGCAGAGGTGGAAAGAACTGAGATGTTGTACTATCGTTTATAAAATCCCTTGATCACGAGGAGGTGGTAAGGGTGAAATGTACCACTTTTTAAGATATTGTACCACCTTTTATAAAATTTCTTAACCACGAGAAGGTGATAAAGGTGAGATTGTACCACTTTTAAAACTTCCTTGACCATGAAGAAATGTTAAGGTTGAGATATTGTAACACCTCTTGACCACGAGGAGGTGGAAAGGTTGAGAGATTTTAGTACATGATTTGCGAGGCCTCAGGGTTCTATTTAGTATCTTTAGCTTGATAGATGTGTACATCGACTATGTGACAATCGTGATTCCATCCTATACATTGCATTCATTCATATCATTACACTGCAACATTGATTATACTTACTATCTTTATCTGTTCTGGTATATACATATATACATGTATTGTATTCTAACCCCCTTCATTGTAGGTGAGAGTGATTCTTAGTTATTACATACTTATCTAATTTCTCTTACCTAGTTGGTTGAATATACTGGGTATACTTTGGTGTATTCGCCTCTATTATATTACCTCCCTATAGATTGAGCACAGGGACTCCCCCGTGATAGTTGATCTTATTCTGCCGAATTTATCCTTCTTTTTCCCAGATTTCAGCAGCGAGACTTAGTTATTGGATCGTTGTTGTGCTGTTGGGACATTTTCTAGTTGTATCTTGTTTCGGACGTTGTACTTTCCTTATGGAACAACTTTTTATTTATTCATTCATACTACTTAGACGCTCTTGTACTCATAATTTCAAATTTTGAGATTTTAAATTAAGTGTTAAAATTGTATTGTCTTACCTTTATTGTTTTAGTTGCGATCCTATTTTGAATCGTGACAGTTCCATATTTAGACCATATTAGTTTCCTCCACTCCACCTTGTGTAATTCCCCTCTCATTTTCTTATATGTTGAACTAATTAAAAAGGAGTTCATGCACATTACATCAGCTTCTTATAGTCCAACCTCTGTGAAGAATTGACAGGCCTTTAATATCTTTTTATACCATACAAGAGGCTTGTTTAGACTGTGTCCCCCATATACTGCAATGTTGCCCAAGTATGTATGAATGCAGACCACCAAGAGTTTGTCTTTCTTCTCACAAACATTCCATAAAAGTTTCAATAATGTAGCTTTATTCCATATATAAATATTTGGCAAATTCAAACCCTCTACTAATTTAGGATGACACAATATGTCTCAAGCAATCAAAGCTTTTTTAGAGGCATCAACATTGCCAGTCCACAAAATCTTTTGCATAAAGACTGTATCACCTGGATAATCTTTTTAGGTATGGCAAAAGTTTGAGATTAGTAGATTTGTATAGCAAATCGGACACTCTTGATGAGTTGAGTCCTTCCAGCATGGGATAAGAATCTAGGTTCAATTAGTAATCCTTCCTAACATTTTATCATGAAAGGTTTAGATTGGACAATAGAAATTCTCTTAGTGTTGAGAGACATCGCCACATATTTGAAAGGTAACTCTCCTTTAACAAAATTGAGTTCATCCAATATTTGAATCTGAGTGTCACCAAGTAGTCCCCTAAAGTATATGCAGCTCTTGTCCATATCAGCTATCAACCCTGAAGTTTTGAAAAACTCTTGGAAGCAGGCAAATAAGTGCATAACAGATTGTTTTTCACCCCTGCAGAAAAGTATTAAGTCATCCGCAAAGCTAAGTTGCACAATTTTCTGCTTTTTGCATTTGGTGAAACTGGAATCCTACTTGGTTATGTAGAGTCTTCAGAAGCCTAGTGAGAAATTTCATAACGAGTACAAATAGAAAAGGAGATAAGGGATCTCAACTGTTACCAAATTTATATGACATAGAAAAAGAGTGTATGTTCTAAATTTGATTAAAATAATTAAAATCAGAAAAAAATTTAAAAAGTACTAGTTTTACTGTCCTCATTTGTATGAATTAATTTGACTTGGTATAAAGTTTAAAGAAAAAGAAAAAACTTTTCAAAAATAAGTCATAAATATTTGTGTAGCTAGAAATTATTTTATTAAGGGTAAAATGAGCATTTTAAAGTTAAATTGCTACTAAGTGTAGAAATGTGTCATTCTTTTTGACACTGACTAGAAAGTAAATAAGTCATATAAAGTGAGGCAAAAAAAGTAATAGAATAAGATAAATATTTTAATTATTTTAAAACATATTACCCTGCCCCCAGCCACCTCGCCCACGCCGCTCTAACTCCTCTCCTTTTTTCCATTTGTTATTTCCTTAACCAACTATTGGATTTATTTTCTTCCTTGATATTATTAACATTCAATTTTGATCGACCTATACTCTTTTTAGATTTGTCATTTTGTTAAAATAAGTGTTTTCAAAATGTTGAAAAAAGTGAGTTTATTTTTTCAATTTTAGTCAAATAATAGTGTATTTTAAATGTCCTTGATATTTTCCAAAATTGTCCATCAATTGTTTTGTTGTTTAAATTACTTATATTATTCTTATTACTATAGATCGTTATTATTATTTTTTATTATTATTTGTTTATATATTCACTTATTTATTTATTTATTTCATTACTTTCATAACGAATTATTTTAGTATTGATATCATTTATTATTATTATTATTCTAGTTGGTATTATTTTTAAATACAATTTTTCATCACTTTATTTTATTTATTCTTAATCATAATATTTAATATTTTTCATATATTGTTTATACAAACTATTTTATGTTGCATGTTTCCTTTTCGTAAAAATTATTGTGCATTTTGATAAGATGACAATCTATTCAATTTTATCCCAATTTAGTCAATTCGTAGTCTTTTCTATCAAATTTATTTCAATTTTGGTCGGTTTTGTTGTAATTTGTTCAAATCTAACCTATTTCTTTACGATTCTTTTCAATTCTAACCTAATTTGAACCAATTTATAGCTCAATTTTAAATAATCAAATCAATTTCATCCAATGAATCCTATTGACTCATTTTGAACCCAAAATATGACCCTTTTTACAAAATTTAATTTTAACTGTCTGCTTCACTTGATCTAACGGTTCTAATTATTTCTAAATAATTTTCTTTTTAATCTAACCCCAGACCCTAGAACCCATTTTCCATTCTTACTTCTTCTCCCTCAACCTAACTAGCCGCTTCCCCATCTCCCTCACGCCATCTCTTCCTCCAGCGAAACCACCACACCAAACGACCCTGGCGAAATCTCATTGGAAAATTTCAGATCTCCCTCACTTCCTTCTCTCCGGCGTCACTCCATCTCTCGTCTCCCTTTCCCCCTCGTTGTTTCCATTTTTCGGCGGAACCAGCCATCTAAAAGGCCCCCGTCGATCCCTCCTCATCCAATATCCCTCATCTCCTCACCACCGGCGTTTACTACTGGAAAACAACTCCAAAACCAATGACTCCACCGCGCCTCCCTCTCTATTTTCGTCCATCTCCACCATAAAAACCACCATTCCCACCGGCAAATCACCAAAATGCCACCCAAACCTCCACCAAATGACCTCTCTTCATCAACAACCCCTTTCATACTCACATAAAATGCGAGATACTGTTGAGACCCATATTTGTGGACCTCGAAGGATGTTCAACACCTTCCCTTCGAGGTAACTTGAACCTTTACCCGTTCTCTGTTTGACTTGACCCTTAGATTAGCTGTAGGTTAGAATGTGCACCCAATCATTAGGTGGTGACTCTTCAAATTTCTTCTTTTTCGAAATCCCAAAAGAGTTATTTGTCACGACATTGTCCAGGTTTTCATTTCTTCGCGAGAAAAAATGGGACGCGACAAATACTACAACTGCTATCCAAGTAGGTGTTTAGATATATATTTTTTAAGTGATTTTTTATTTTAAAATTTTTAAAGTGTTTGAAAAACACAAAAAGTCTTTTTAAAAACTCTTTTAGGTAATTATTTTTTAAAAAAAGATCAAAAGTTGGGTGTCCCCAACTTATGACTTTTGATTGGGAAATGTTAATGTAAGAAAAATATCACTCATCGAAAAAATAATCTTAAAACCAAACGATCAAAAAATGATCAAAAAGTCTTCAAAATTCTAGCTTGTTCATGACTGTAAAATGGGCTAAAATTTTCCTTTTGTCTTAAGATTTATGATGAAGTGCTTTACTTTATGATAAGTTTTTATCATAATTGTTTTTTGATTCATAACGAAGTCATCAACTTTCTTTTAAAATTTGTGAAATTGTACGTAGAGTTCCTTTGCTTTGATCAAATTTGTGACAATATTGTTATAAAGAATTTTTTTAGTCGGGTGATTTATGACCATGCTTTGGTGTGCTATTACCCCAAAAAAATGACTAAGTTCTTGCAAATTATAATTTTTATCTACTTTCAATTTTTTTCATATAAAACTTAAATTTTAAAAATAAAATAAAGGATAAAAAGATTTTCTTTAGTAGATGAATATAATAATGATGTATCTAATGATGTGTATATGATGTAGCATTAATTTTAGAGAGAAGGCACAGATTCATCACTGATGTTGTCCCAATTTTTTAAAGAGATATCTCAACTTTGCGGGCGATCCATCACCCCACAAATTTATTTTATTTCTTTGTAAATAGGTCATTTTGGTCAATTTTCTCATCATCCCTGATACATTTTAAAGCGCATGATGTATAGTTGCTATTATTTTATTATTATATTTATTTTAATAATTAAAGGCCGGTTTAATGGACCCGATCCATTCCTTTTTCTAACATTTCTTAGTTTTCTTCCACTTCGTTTCTTCTTCATTTTCTTGGTACACGCTTTTCACTGTCTTCTTTCACAAATTTGCTCATTTGTACACGGATTAGTTGGGTAAACAAAGAATATCAAGTTAACAGGTTCGGTCTTCAGATTTTTGTATATATTTTAAGGTTTATACTTTTTTATTGTTGTTGTATTTATGATTATTTGGGTTAAATACATGTTTAGTATTTACTTTAGTCGAAGAAATGTTAGAATTGTCTTATTTTTTAGTTTGAAATGTTAGAATTGTCTTATTTTTTAGTTTCTATTGGTAGAATTTTTTGTATTTTGTATTGTTAGGATTTTTTTCTATTTTGTACAATTACACTACTGTTTAGTATTTTGTACTGTTAGAATTTTTTGTATTTTATATGTTATGCTACTGTTAAGATGTTGTTGTGGGGATTTTATGGATTGAATAAGTTGTATTGTTGTGTAATTTGTTTCTAATGTATTAATTTACAGATTTTTTTTCTAGGAATCTCATATATTTTACTTTGACAACTTTTCAAGATGATATCATGTGGGCAAAATAGAATTTGGTCCCCCACCAGAATATATTGGGGAGAGTGTGACAGAATTCCTAGATATAGATGTTGATAGAATGTTTTACTTTGAATTGAGGGGCTACATAAAGGATTTAGGATATACAATAGATTGTGACTTCTTTATTAAGTGGGATAGGTTATTGGTCCTTATAAATTGTGATAATGTTATATTTAACCTTTTCAACTTGATAAAAAATGAGGTTGAAATTGATATGTATATTTGTCATTGGGTGAATGATCCTGTGGAGATCACACTTGAATTAGAGTATTTTCCCAATGTAAGGGATAAGGTGGTAGGTAAGGAATCTTTAGATAAGGATGAGGCTTGTAACCCAATAATCAACCTTCTTCTTCACTTGGTCCTTCTGAAATCAATCTCCTTCTCCTTTTACTTTTCTTGTTCTTAATATTCACTATACTTCTTCTATACCTTCTCCTGTTCCTGAGCCTTTTAATCAGCCTCCTTATCCTTTATCTTCTCTTGTATCTTTTTCTGTATCTCAATATATTAATCCAGATGATGATGAATTGAAAGATGATTTTAGATCTGGAGAGAATACTAATGAAGATAGTGAAGTTGATAGTGATGTCCATCAAGAGTATGTTGATATAAGGGCAAGTAAGAGGCATTTTAAAAGGTTACAAAGAAGAAGTAGAGGTACTACTTCAAAACAGATTCATGTTAATGAAAAGGTTTCAGATTTAGGATATGATGAGACAAACATGGGTATAAGATAAATCTTAGTTGGTAAGTTAGGAGGTGATGAACCTTACTATCTAAGTGATGAAGTTCCTAACTTTGAAATAGATGAAGAAACAAGTTAGGGAGATGGTGAAAAGGTTGAGCAAGTACCACATAAACCTGTGAAAAGGAAGAAAACCCCAAATAAAATTATTTTTTATGAAATTTTTGCAAAAATTATTTGAGAATTAGGACTAATTTTTGGAAGTGTTCAAAAATTTAGACTGGCGATGACAAAATATGTAGTCCAAAAAAAGATTCAAATTAAAAAATATGTGAATGAGCATGATAGAGTTAGAGTGAGATGTTGCAAAAGGACTTGCCCTTGGTTGTTGTGTGCAAATAAGGATAAAGTAGTGAAGACTTCATAGTTAAAAGATACAATCCTATCCACAAATGTGTTTGATATATTTTGTGCTACAGCCCTTCTTATCTAATAGAAAAGGATCCCATGATCCTGAAAATCTTAACTATCTTTGCAACTCAAAATTTTTGGCCATCAAATCCAAAGAAAAAATAACTAAACAGCCAAACATCAGCATTACAATGTTGCAGGACCTTATTAGAAAAGAGTTGGACATCCATATTGGTAGGACAACATTGAGAAAAGCTAGGACTAGAATGCTACAAGAGAACATGGGTGATCACATTATAGAGTATGAGAGAATTTGTTATTATAAAGATGAGATTTTGAGGAGTAATTCAGGTAGCACTTGTGTTGTGAAGGTTGGAGAAGAAGATGAATCTGGAAAAAAAGTATTCCAAGGGTTTGTTGTTTATTTTGATGCTTTGAAAAAGACATTTCTTTGAGGTGTTAAGAGATTGATTGGTTTGGATGGGTGTTTCCTCAAAGGTGTGTGCAAAGGACAATTGTTAGTGGTTGTTTATAGGGATGAAAATATTAAATGCTGCCTATTGCTTGGGTAGTTATTGAGGTTGAAAATCAGTTTACCTAGAAATGATTTCTTGAATTAGTGAGAAATGATCTTGAACTTGGACAAGGACATTAACCAACTCTTATTACTAATATGTAAAAAGTATGATCTTAAATATTTTTTTACTGTTTTAGTATAATTTTTTTTATTTTGTATTTTAATTATTATTATTTTGTTATGTTGCTTTATTAGTGACTAAAAATTGTTGTTCAAGAGTTACTGTCACTGGTAAAACATAAAAAACTGAAAAGGAGTACAAAAAAGAAGAGTGTTTTGAAAGATTGTTAAATTAAGATTTGAAACTGAGTTGAAGAAAAATATACATACGATGAAGAAATTGGGAAGGGGCTGTTTGGATGATCTTCTATGATATAATTTGAATACATGGTATAAGATTTATTTTCAAGAGTATAGTAAATATGATGTTGTTAACAATAATATGGTAGAGAATTTTAATGCCTAGATACTGCATGCTAGGTGTAAAACAATCATCACAATGCTTGAGAAGATTAGGGTGAAGATGATGAAAAGAATTAGTGATTTGAGACAGTTCTCAAACACTTGGATCACTGATATATCTCCTATGTCTCTGAAGATTTTGGAAGAAATATGGACAAGTCCATGTAGTGTAACTTATCTTGGAATGGTAAAAGAGGTTTTGAGATTAAGCACCATGATTTTACTCATACTGTGTACATTATTAGTATGAGTTGTACTTGTAGATCTTGACACGTAGGAGTATTCCTTGTCCACATAGTGTTGTTTCCTTCATTACAAGGAGTTAGAACCAATCCATTATGTGTCTAGCTATTACAACAAGGAAACCTACCTCAACAAATATTCTCATTTTATTCAGCCAATGAATAACATCAAAATGTGACCAACATCAAACAACCCAACTGTAAAGACATCAAAGGTCAAGAAGCTACCTAGAAGACAAGTAAAGTTAGAATAAAAGAGGCAAATCAAAGCAGAAAAACTGAAACACTTAGAAAATATGGAGTTGTTATGACTTGTAGTAAATATGGTACACAAGGTCACAATAAAAAGGAATGTCCTACAAGAGATCAAGCTTATCCAACTCAATCAATTGAAACATCTACTCAACAACAACAACAACAACAATAACATACCCAGTTATGTCCCACAAGTGGGGTCTGGGAAGGGTAGATTGTACGCAGACCTTACCGCTACCTCATAGAGGTAGAGAGGTTGTTTCCTAAAACCCTCAACTCAAAACCCATAAAGTGCTAGATATGGATAGACATGACAAGATAAAAATGTTAGATGAAATAAAATATAATGTAGTGTAAAAGAAATGAAATGGAACGCAACAAAAGAAAAAATGAGAGGAAAAAGA
>JAOTQJ010013774.1:0-17638 GCA_025642045.1 Solanum sejunctum | reverse complement strand
GGGTTTAAATTACGTTGCGGGTCCTAACACATGAGATGTAAATGGGCTCATAATTGTCTATCCAGAGCCCAATTCCTACACCTATTTCAGTTTCTAACCTTTCCAACATATGGGGCGTTACATTCTTTCTCACAAACAAAATAGGAGTACTCCATGGAGACCTACTTGGCCTAATGAAGCCCTTTTATAACAAATTCCTCAATTTCTCCTTTAACTCCTTCAACTCTATTGGGGTCATATGATATGGGTCAATAGAAATAGGTCAGGTATTGAGGAGAAGATCTATACCAAAATCTATTTCTCTTTTAGGAGGAACACTAGGTAGGCTATCGGCAAATCGGGGAAAGATCAACTCAATAGAGGAACCTTGAAAGTGACATATCTAACCCTCACTATATGATAGACATACCCATCAGAAATTATCTTAAGAGCTTTAAGGTAGGAAATGAACTGAACCTTACATAATGAGTTGCTATCCTTCTGCTAAAAAATAGACTCATTAGGGAATTAGAATTTAACTCTACTGGTCTTACAATCAATGGAAGCATATGAGGTATGTAACTAGTCCATTCCAAGAATTACATCGATCAACCTTAATAAATTCTACAAGATCACAAGGAATGACTTTATGCAAGATAGACACGGGGTAATTTCTATACACTCTTCTAATAGCAAATAACTCACTATGTGAGTACAAACCAAAATAGGTTCAACTAAGGCTTTGGGACATACATCAAATCTATTTGCAAGGAAAAGTGTAACAAAAGAAATTTTTTCACCCAGGTCCAATAATGCATATACATCAAACTTGAAGACCTTCAACATGTGGGTGATGGAGTCCCGAGTCTCTTCAACCTCTTGCCTAGCATGCAAAGCATAAAATCGATTTATGTGTTGAGCACCTCCTTGAACTTGCCCACCTGACACTCCTTGGACTTTAGTCCTAGCACCACCACCGCTACTACAATCCTTAGTTTATTGAATGGACTTACCATAGTTGAAGCATACTATTTCTCCCTAGTGCAGATGAGTTTATATGGTCTAAACAAGTAATATAGTGTCCCTGATTAAGGGGCTGGGATATCAAACCCAAAGGATTTAAATAAAATTGGTAAATAGTCCAAGCTATTACATTTAGAGTATTTTTAATCAAAATGGTGAAGAGATTTGTGGAAAACTTAAATAGCTAATTAAAATACTAAACTAGACTAGTTTGTTATTAACTATCAAATTAAGAGTAATTCCAGGATTGTAACCTTATCGACACTGTTCTAGTCCCAAAGTTAGCATATATGTCTCGGATCTTGACTACTGATTCATAGGGTTAAACTTACCTAAACAGGGTTGCATGCCTCTGTCGGCCTATTGTTATTGACTACCTAACTATATAGTTGAGCTAGGATAGATAGACCATTAAAGTGCTTTAACATTATCTTCCTGTATTATGAACCAAACAAGGTATAATGGTAGTTGGTCACAGGTCTCTCTTACATGAATCAATCTATTTTTCTAGTCGAACAAGCTTTCCATACAACAGTGTTCTATCCATTCCAACATCTCCCGAATCCAGAATGGACAACAAGTTTACTCCCTAGTTGATCAAGCTTTGAAGTATAGATTTAGTAGCATAAGAGTAGTCTAAAGAAACCCATTCATATATGTCAAAAATCAAGAACTAAAACATTGTCTATGGCTACAATCCCAGAATATGAGAGAATTAGCTATCATAGTAGGTTCATACATCAAGCATAGGCTAAAAACCATTAACAACCAAGAAAAGAAAGATGAAAACTGACCAACATAGCCCTTAAAGGAGTTTTAAGTCGTCTCCTTTACATTCTTGCTAAAACCAAATATGAAAACCTAAGCTTAAAACCAAATATAACTTAAAAATGCCTTAATTGGATTTTTTTCCCACGTATCGTCAAAGTTCAGGATATGGACTGGCATGATTTGAGCAGAATTTTGCTTTATTTGTTGATTGGACCAATTTGTACTATTTTTGCACAAATCCACAATGCAAACTATGCATTTTTTCTCCTCTACACCTTTTGCTCTTCCTTTTCAACTAGCTCATCTTTTCCCCAGGTCTGCAATGCACACTTGAGTATTTTTGCTGAGTTAACTGATTTTTATCCTTCAATTCTGTAGTTGTGTTCTTTTTCCTAGTTCGGGTAAGATTCCTGACTAGGTAATCTGATCAAAATCTGCAAAACATAACCAAATAGTGCACTTGACCCAGATTAGCAAAATAAATAAAATCAAAATAAAAACACCTAGACTCTATAGGTTTACCCTCTAACTAAGCTCTATTTATGGGTATTTTTGGCTAGTTAGGCGTATATATACGCCTAAGATCACCACCTCATACTTAGAGCTTTGTTCGTCCTTGGGCAAATCAAGACACATGAATGAGACTCCCTAGGAAGTATGTACAATGAACATCATAAGACCGAACATTTTGAACCATGGCAAACAATTTTCAAGACCCTAGAAGCATTAACTTTCATCTAACACTCATGTATCAATGCGGACTCGTATAAAATTTTAGTTAACAACTCATCTAGTTGTCAACTTAGATGATTATGTGCCCTTACCAGAAGAGTTACCCATGCACACCACTATAACCTAGAAAAAAGATTAGAAATCGGTACACAATCAACTCTCTCTCTCCCAAAAAGATGTCTTATGTTGCTTCTAGTTCCCATAGGCTTGCCCTTAACGTATGACTTCAACGCAGTCAGAATCTAACTCAAAGGATCACATAGGTCTTTTGTTTTTAGTGGTAATGTAGGCTATGGGGTGTTGGGTGACATTTATGGATATGGCTGACATGGCTCAATTCCCAAGCGCTCATAGCTTACACTACAATTCTTTTACTCTGTCACCTTTAATCCTCCCCAATTCAACACCCTCTAATTTATCTATAAAGTATAAAACTTAAGAACACTATCTAATATTTATTTTTTCATTTTTATTTTTTTTCTTTTTTCTCTTTTTTTTTCAAAATAGTAGCTCTGTGCAATGGGTCTACGACGTACACTGGTCACGGACTAGCACTGGTTCAGGCCAACAATTTTCTACTTTTTCTTTTTTTTGGTTTTCCACTCGATGTACGAAGCCCGTGGAGCTATGACTAAATTTGAATCGCGCACTACAGGCCTCATTTTGGTGGTGGCGCTCCCAACAGGATTTTTTTCATTCCCAGGGCTTGAACCCGAGACCTCTGGTTAAGGGTGAAACACTTCCACCAGTGCATCACAACCCATGTTGGTTTTGCTTTTTCTTTTATTCACTACACTACCACTTATCCTTTGGGTGTTCATTCAATCTCCCTCCCCTCTAAATTATCGTGCTAAAGCTCTAAGGAATAGAATCAAGCACGATTTAAGAATCAAAGAACGTGTTTGGCTGAAATGTGACTTATTGTGCTTTTTCTTTTATTCACTACACTACCACTTATCCTTTGGGTGTCAATTCAAGCTCCCTTCCCTCTGACTTATCGTGCTAAAGCTCTTAGGAATTACGATCAAACATGGTTTAAAATCAAAGAATGGGTTTTGTTGAAATGCAGCTAACCAAAGAAAATGCCTAAAGCTCAAAGGGGCTAACTAAGGATGCTTACATTAGGTGGACACAAAGTTACAAAGTATTAGGGCTACCAAAGAAATGCGAAGTGCCTTTCCTCTAAGTTCAATTCCTACCAAGTCTAATCCACATACTGGGCAAGTTCTAGAAACTATTACAACATAAACTCATAAATAAGCTCACTCGCTCTTGGCATACTTTCATATAAGGTTAATGCTAGAATCACTATCACATCATTCACATGAATTCAAAATTAAGCACATACAGTCATGACGTACAAGATTCAAGCATTAGCTACTTGGAGTTCAAGTGATTAAGTTATCTTGGTTCGCATACTTGACAAATAATGCTTGTTTATACAACTACCTACACTCTAAATGAGACTCAATTTGATGAATACCTTTAGGATGTCATCATCCATCTATCATAGGGCCCCATCATCAACTATGACTACTATTAACATTCCTAACCATAATACTCAACGAACACAAGTAATTATAACTAAGATAATGCATAAACTAAAATATTCACATACCTACTAACATTCAACCATCACATACTTAATAATTATAAACCAAATGAAAAATGAAAATGATGTCCAATAGAAAACAAGAAACATAAAATAAAGCAATCTTAATACAAGGCCGAATTAAATCACAAGCAACATAATCATCAAAATACTCCCACCTCACATTTAAACTTAGCACTGCCCTCAGTGCTAGCCATATAAAACTTGTGGAATAGGAGCAACCTCACAGTCCTCTGGTCCTGGCAAGATGGGCTCACCCCCAACAGTCACAAGCGCATCCTCTTCTATCTTATCCTCATCTACATCTGAAGCATTCCACGCCTTATCAGGGTCCGTGGGGATATCATCCTCTATGGGCTTGATGAACTAAGGCCCGATGCCCAATACCACATTGGCATGGGCATTAAGAGGGTAGCAGGCCTCTACCTCATCAAGCTCCTTCTATGTTGACGGACAACCGCCTATCCTATATTGTACCATCTTGAGCCCATACATGTATGCCATAATCAGCTCATCCTGATGGCTCCGCTCTGTTGTGGTGAGCACTGAACTGGTAGAATCCTTAGGTCCCTTAATGTTTATGACATAATAGGGAGGGGACTTAATGTGTGGGCAATAGTCAAGAGCCTTTGTGGGAAAAATTGTACGATTACATAACTCAGTAATAAAGCCTCCAAAGGCATAGTTGCACCCCTGGTGCACCAGAGCCTCCTCATGGTTGACTTTAAAATAGCTCCAAAGTTAAGTTCAACCTTGTCACAGATGCAAAAGCCAAACACACTTTATCTCTCGTGATAACCACGAAGTACTGCCACTAGGAAGAAAGAGTTTGTCATAATCTTCACCCGAACACGAGCCTCCCTGTTCATGTGGGTGAATGGGAAGGACTAATACTAGCCATTGTAAGCGTGGTGAATCCACTTGGATGTGGAATTCACCCCGGCGAAAGTGTGATAGATAGCCCTATAAGGGAGCTGAATTTGGAGCTCTATAAAGGTACTCGAGGGGACATCCATAGTGCCTAGGACCCCATTAATCGCCAGTGGAGTGATGTTCACCTCTACCCTAGACTATAACCACTTGGGTCCATGGCTCTTTCTTCATATTGGTGTAGAACTCCCGAACAATACTAAGGTTACAATGCATCGGCTCCTCAAATAATATAGTCAAATTATACTACATGCAACACTAGTATACCTGTGGGTAATCCTGTGCCAAAGAATCAACATCTATTGGGACGTCCCAGAAATACTTAGTTTTATTGTGTGCCTAGTACCAGCACTAGCCATACCTGTCTACAACCTTAAGCCCATAGCGTAGTTTTTGTCCCCTATGCTCCAGGGCTTTGGGTACTTCTAGGATGTCCCTTTCCCGCCTTTTGCTGCTAGAGGCAGCAGGCCCACTAGCCTATCCGGTTCTACATACATGAGAAGCGATATAAGCCTATAAAAATAAATAAACATCATCAACACATTTGCACTACATGGATCTTGCTACATAACTTCAAATTACCAGCCCCACACTTAGATTCAAGCCATGAGGTGAGAAGGTACTTAGACTTTCCAACTCAATACGGGCTACTAACTAAAAATTTGACGACATAACCCCACACACTTGTTCAACAATACATCTACCACGCTTCAATTCTAACACTTACATCACCCACACAATCACAATCTTGTTTAAGGCAATTATTTGAAGCATACCCAACAAGTACATTCTAGCACAATTAACCCGGAAAGGCATAAAACAAGGCATCATGCTTACATCACCCACACACTTGTTCAACAATACATCTACCACACTTCAATTCTAACACTTACATCACCCACACAATCACAATATTGTTTAAGGCAATTATTTGAAGCATACCCAACAAGTACATTCTAGCACAATTAACCCGGAAAGGCATAAAACAAGGCATCATGCTTCAACAAACAACCCCACACTTTGAATTTTGCAAAACCCAACAACAATGCTTCACTTTGTCAACAATTTAAGCACAAGTTTACAAAATCCCGAATTTTTAGCCTACAGTTTTCATCCAACAATACCATGCACAAAAATTCTTCTAATCAAGAAATTAGGCCTAAAATCTTAATACCCAACAATAAACAACTAATAATAATTAACAAGAGCAAGTTAACCCACTTGATTTCACCCCAAGAAGCACAAAAAGATTCAAACTCTAACAAAGAACAAGAAAAATTAGTGAA
Organism: Solanum sejunctum; assembly: GCA_025642045.1. Lineage (NCBI taxonomy): Eukaryota > Viridiplantae > Streptophyta > Magnoliopsida > Solanales > Solanaceae > Solanum > Solanum sejunctum. The sequence continues at coordinate 11,305 of JAOTQJ010013774.1, read as the reverse complement.
GAACTTACTTGACTTGAAGAATGCAAGAGTGATAATGAATTTCTTGAAGAAACTAAGAGGGCGTCACGAATTAGTTTGAATAATTGGGTGTTTCGAAGAGGGAAAGTGAGAAACAATTGAGAAATAGAGGGTGGGGCATTGGGTTTGAAGGGAAAAATATAAAACAAATGTGTGCGTGTAGGGGGGAGGGGTCTAAATAGGGTGGGGTCGCATGTGGACAAGGGAAATATTGCACATGTTCGCTCCACAAGCACAATGTGGAATGGACGCAGATAGTGACTTATTTTTTTCGCTATTGACGACTTAACTGGGCACCAAAATTAAGGTTGGTCTGTGACATAAGCGCATCGCATGGCTGGCTCGGACAACCACTATTGTAGGGCTCGAAAAAAATATTTTTTTGATCTTTCAACCCCAAAAAAATTTTTGAACACCTAAATATGCTACAAAATAGTAAAACAAGTTAATCCAGCCACAAAAAGTACAACAAATATTCAACGAATCATCGCAAATTGAAGATGCAAATTTTCTAAACTAAAATACTCATGGTCCACGACACACCACTTTAGCGAACCAGCACTTTGTGCAATTTTTTAATTTTCTATGGGTTTTTCTATATTTTTTTGAAAATAAAAATAATAATAAAAATAAAGCAAAAATAAAACAACTATTGTTACCTCACCATAGGTTGCCTCCCATGCAGCGCCTGATTTACCGTTGCAGCATGACTCGGCATTTTATCATTCATCATTGGCCAAATCCATGGCCTCTTCATCTTTGCTCGTGTCTTCATCATAGTAGTGTTTGACCCATTGACCATTCACCAAAAAGTTTTGGTTCGTGGCCTTATCTTTTAGCTCGACTGCTCCATGTGGCATCACAGACAATACCATATATGGTCCACTTCACTTTGACCTCAACTTACCTGGAAGCAGTTTTAAACAAGAGTTAAAGAGAAGTACTTGTTGTCCCGGCTCCAAATTGCACTATCATGCCACTTCTAGGTCTTCTCCTTATATAGCTTGGCATTCTTATATACTTGGAGCCAGAATTCATCCAACTGCTCCAACTTTTCTAGTCTCTTTCTCCCAGCGAGCTCTAGATTGAGATTGAGTCTTTTTATGGCCTAAAATGCTTGTTTCTCAAGCTCTATCGGGAGGTGACATGCTTTCCCATAGATCAACTTGTATGGAGATGTGCCAATAGGTGTCTTGTAAGCCATCCGGTAAGACCATAAGGCCTCATCTAGCTGGATAGACCAATCCTTCCTTGTGGCATTAACAGTCTTTTGCAGGATGTGTTTCACCTCTCTATTGGACACCTCTACTTGACCGTTCATCTGTTGGTGGTATGTTGTAGCCATCTTGTGCCACATTCATTTTTTACCAGTAGATTCTTCACCATTTGATTAATAAAGTATGCACCCTATCACCGATGATGGCTCTCTGAGTCTCAAACCTTGTGAAGATCTGCTTCTTCATGAACTTGCTCATTACCTTGGAGTCATTGGTGGGTAAAGCTATTATTTCTGCCCATTTAGAGAAATAATCAATTATAGCCAAGATATAGTGATTACCAAAATAGGGTAGGAATGGACCCATGAAGTCCATCCCCCATACATCAAAGATCTTTACCTCCAAGGTATTATTCAGGGGCATCCCATGCCTCTTGGAGATGGTGCCAGTCTTCTAGCATGTATCGCAAGCTCTCACAAAGTGTATAGCATCTTTAAAAAGAGTGGACTAGAAGAAACCTGATTATAGCACCTTGTGAGCTGTGTGCTCACCCCCATGATGGCCTCCATAAGGAGTAGCATGGCATCTCTCTAAGATCTTACGCATTTCTACCTCAAGAACACATTTTCTGACTATTCGATCAGCCCCTTACTTGAGGAGATATGGCACATCCCAGATGTAAGCCTTTACATCATGATCCAACTACTTTCTTTGCTGATAGTTAGCATCTAGGGGAAATACCCCACTCACCAGGTAGTTCACTATATCAGCACACCAAGGTAGCTCCTCTACTTCTAGCGCCAACAGTTATTCATCTGGGAATTCTTCCTTAATTTGCATTTACTCACCTATGTGAGCGTGATTCTCCAAGTGAGATAGGTAATCAGCAATTTGGTTATCATACCTGTTTTGATCCTTAATATCAATGTTGAACTCTTAGAGCAAAAGGATCTATCTGATTTGTCGGGGCTTTGTATCCTTTTTGTTAAACAAGTATCTCACTGCAGCATGTTTTACAAACACTATAACCTTGGTGCCCACGAAGTAAGATCTGAATTTGTCAAATGCATAAACTAATGTCAGCATCTCTTTCTCAGTAACTATATATTGCTTTAAGTTGCATCTAAAGTCTTACTGGCATAGTAAATAGAGTGGAACATATTTTCTCTGCGTTGGCCCAACATTTCACCCACAACCATGTCACTAGCATCACACATGAGCTCAAATGGGAGCTCCTAGTCAGTTACTAACAGTATGGGTGCCTAGACCAGCTTCTTCTTCAACATCTCAAAAGCCTGCAACCAAGAAGCATCAAAGTTAAATGGTACCTCTTTCTCCAGGAGAGCACACATCAGCTTGGCAATTTTTGAGAAATCCTTGATGAATCTGTAGTAGAACCCTGTGTGTCGAAGAAAACTCCAAACTACCTTAACTGACACTGCGCAGGCAACTTCTCTATCACCTCATTCTTAGCTCTGTCCACCTCCAAGCTACGTTTGGACACCTTGTGCCCCAAGACTATCCCCTCCTTAACAAAAAAGGGACATTTTTACTAGGTAAAGACAACGTTAGTAACCTCACATCTTGCTAGCACCCTATCCAAATTGTACAAGCAGATATCAAATAACTCCCAAAGACTAAGAAATCATCCATGAACACCTCTATAAATTCTTCCACTATGTCATAGAATATGGCCATCATGCAACTCTAGAAAGTGGTAGGTGCATTACACCGACCAAAGGGCATGCATTTGAAAGCATAGGTTTCATACGAACATATGAAGGTTATCTTCTCTTGGTTTTCGAGTGCAATAGTGATTTGATGGTATCCCTAGTATCCATCCAGGAAGCAGTAATATTGTTTCTCAGCTAGCCTGTCCAACATCTGATCGATGATGGGGACCAGGTAATAGTCTTTCTGGGTGGCATCGTTCAACTTTATGAAGTCCATGCAGATGTGCCACCTGTCACAATTTTGGTTGTTATAAGCTCATTTTTATCATTGGTGACGATCGTCATCCCCCCTTTCTTGGGGACACACTGCACCAGGCTCACCTATTTGCTATCTGAGATGGGGAAGATAATCCCCGCATCCAACCACTTGATCACTTCTTTCTTTACCACCTCCTTCATGATCGGATGCAATCTCCTCTATGGCTGGGACACTTGCTTGTGGTCTACCTCCATAAAGATCTTTTGCATACATAGGGCTGGGCTAATGCCACAGATGTTTGACATTTTCCAACCCTTTCTTGAAGACACACTGCAGTGGGCTCACCCATTTGTTGTCTGAGATGTGAAGATGATCCCCACATCTAACCACTTGATCACTTCTTTGTTTACCAGCTATTTCATGATTGGATTCAATCTCCTATGTGGCTAGGCCACTTGCTTTTGGCCTTCCTCCATAAAGATCTTGTGCATAGTGCTAGGCTAATGCAATGGACATTTGACATTTTCCAACCCATTGGTCCTTTCCTTCTCTTTAGCAGAGCTACATCAGCTTCCACCTGGGCTACAGTCAATGAAGCAAACAAGATTATAGGTAAAGTATTATTTTTACCAAGAAAAATATAACTGAGATATGATAGCAACGCCTCCAATTCAAGATGAGGAGCTTCTTCAATTGAGGGTTTAGGTGGAGATCCCAATACCATGTTTAATGGCTCAACTACTTTCTTTAGCATGCTGACATTATGATTGTTCAGTACACTTTCTATCTCTTTGGCCTCTACATCATCCGCTTACCCTTGGATCAGTAACACTCTGGCTAGTGGATCTATGATCTCCACCTGGCTCACTGTAGCTATAGTATCTAGCGTTGTGATTGCTACCAAGTCCTCATATATAGCAGGCATCTTCATAGCTTTATATACATCAAACACCTCAACCTTATTATGGGCTCTCATGGTTGGCCTCCATGCTGCCACATTAATCAATGCCCCTTTTGTAGCTAGGAATGGGTATCTAAGAATAAATGGGAACTCTGGGTCTGGTTCAAATTCCAAGATGACAAGCTTCATAGGGAAGATGACAGATCTCACTTGGGCTATGACATCCTTAATCACACCATCTGGCATTGCCTTGGAATGATCAGCCAATTGTAATATGATAGCGGTGGGCTTTCGGTTTCTAAGCCCTAGCTTCAAGAATATAGAATTGGGCATAAGCTTGATACTTGCACCCAAATAACATAAACCTTTGGCATTCAAACAACTCCCAATGATTACTTGCATATGGAAGCTCCCAGTGTCCTTCAACTTGGTTGGTAATTGGGATCTATTGAAAATCCTAAAACTATATGCCTCGGTGAATGCCACGATTTCATATTCAGCCAACTTGTTCTTGTTGGCTACAATATCCTTTACATATTTGTCATTCTTTAAGATCCCTTACAAAATATCAATAAGAGGTAAGTTAATCTATACCTGTATTAGGAGCCCTATGAACTTTAAGAAGTAGTCATCCTCCTTCTCTTTTTTCATCTTTTGGGGAAATGGAGGAGGGGGTTTATGCATTTAAGTCACCTTATTAGTAGTAGAATGGGATTGCCAACCTCATTATTCTGTGTAGTGCTTGGTTCAACCTTATCCTTCTTCTTTGGGACCAACTCAGTCAAGGGTCTTCCACTCCTACTGCTGACTGCATTTACCTACTTTAGGTTGGGGTCAGTGTTACTTGGAAAGCCTTCTTGAGTTCTAGAATTCACAGTGCTTACCAATTGTCCCAACTGTTTCTCCAAGCTTTAGAGACCTTGCTTGTTTCATTGAATCTCTTCCTCTTGTCTATTTTTGTTTGCCAAATTTGCCTTAGCACCTCACTGTCAGTCTTATTGTTTAGGTTGGCCTACTTTTCAAGCTGCTGCATCTGCACTTGATATCCACCTCTATTGGCATTGCCCACAATGTTTAATGCTTCTTGATTAGCTCCACAAAACTCAGCAGTGTGGTCTCCTCCTCCACAAATATCACACCAACCATTTTGCTGCTATTATGCCATATTTACTGGTGTTGGTTGTTGACTCATAGCCACCGCCACATGCTGCTGTAGCCTAACGTTAGGTTGTTGAAGTGGATGATCATCATGTTCTGCATGGCTAACATTTAAGCCTGCATGGCAGTTATAACATCAATCTCAAATATACTGGCCATCTTTTGAAATAATGGTCGTCTTGATCCTCCATTCCACTAAGGAGTTCCTTGTGCAATCTGATTGAGAACTGCATACAACTCATCGTATGTCTTCTCTAATATCTATCCATCTACAGCAAAATCAAAAAGAATCTTTGTGGTGGGTTCTAAACCTTCAATGAAGGTATGGCCAAACACTTTGTTAGCCTGACAATGATAGAAACAATTAATAAAAAGAGTTTTAAGCTTGTCCCAAGCCTGATATAAATTTTCCCTAAGCTTTTGCTTGAAGCTCAGAATCTCACTCCTGAGTTTGACTGTCTTACTAGATGACAAGAATAGAGTGAGGAACTTATGAGAAAGATTATCCAAGAAAGTGATAGAGTTGGGTAGCTCAATCTGTAGCCACCTTCATGCTTCCCCTAATAGTGAAAAAAGAAATAAGGACATCCTCACATAGTCTCTGTTTACCCATGTAGGGATGAAAGTATCAATGATCTCCAAGAAGTTCTGAAGATGGACCTATGTGTCTTTATGTGGCAACCCAGTGAACTGTCCAGTAGAGTGTAATAACTGGACCATGTTTTGTTCGAGTTCCCATCGACCATCGAGCTTCGACTTTAGAAAGCAAATACTGACATTGGTGGTTCGCGGGATTGCCATAACCCAAACTTGCCTAGGTGTTATTGGTCTAGGTGTGGGGGTGCAGGAAAATTTGCTTCTGCCATTTCCTCTCTAACAGAATCAATTTCTTCTTTGTTATCCTTTAGATCCTCCTGTTCAATGAGTTCAATTGGTCGAGTTTGGAATAAGACGCCTACTCTCCTTTTATATTGACGAAAGCAAGAATCTTGGTCTTCTAGTTTAGCAACTGACTACCTACAAAAACAATACGACTAAGATCAAGTGTAGTGAACACCACAAAACAAAACAGATCAAAAATTAACTAACGCAAACTTTACATCCCTGGCAACGACACCAAAAACTTATTGCTCCCCAGCGTACATAAGTGTACGTGGTCTAAATTAGTAATATAATGGCCTTGATTAAGGGGCCGGGATATTGAACCCAAAGGATTTAAATAAAATTGGTAAATAATCAAAACTATTTCATTTAGAGTGTTTTTAATCAAAATGGTGAAGAGATTTGTGGAAAAATTAAATAACTAATTCAAATACTAAACTAGACTGGGTTTGTTGTTAACTATCAAATTAAGAGCAATCCCAAGATTGTAACCTTATCGACACTGTTATGTCTCAAAGTTTGCATATATATCTGGGTTCCTGACTACTGATTCATAGGATTAAAATTACCTAAACATGGTTACACGCCTCTACCGGCCTACCATTATTAACTACCTAACTATATCATTGAGCGAGGATAGATAGATCAATAAAATTGCTTTAACATTATCTTTCTGTATTACGAACCAAGCGAGTTATAAGGTTAGTTATCACAGGATGGACAACAAGTTTACTCCCTAGTTGACCAAGCTCTGAAGTATAGATTTAAGTAGCATAAGAGTGGTCTAAAGAAACCCATTTATATATGTCAAAAATCAAGAACTAAAACACTGTTTATGGCTACAACCCCAGAATATGAGAGTATTAGCCACTCATAGTAGGTTTATACATCAAGGATAGGCTAAAAACTATTAACAACCAAGAAAACAAAGATGAAAACTAACCAAAATATCTACAACAACAACAACAACAACATTACCCCAATGCCTCAAAGGCTCCCGCCCATTGCAGGGTAAGGGGGGGTCGGGTGTACGCAGCCTGACTCCTATGTTTAAAAACATAGTGCGACTATTTCTAGATTACCCATGATGAGCGTCGAAAGTTGCATTGACTAACTACTACTTCACAATTGAAAGAAGCACAGACAGTTTAAACAGCCATTTTGCTTTATTCCATCATACCCCAAAGCCAAAAAACAGTGAATCTTTGGCTCCATCCAAGATTGATGGAAAAACTAACCAAAATATCTCTAAAAAGTTTTTTCAATTGTCTCCTTTATGTTCTTGCTAAAACCAAATATGAAAACTTAAGCTTAAAATAAAATATAGATCAAAAATTCCATAATTCAATTTTATCCCACGCATCCTCAAAGTTCGTGATCCGAAAAGCATGATTTGAGTAGAACTTTGCTTTATTTACTGACTGGACCAATTTGTACTATTTTTGTACAAGTTACCGATGCGAACTGTACATTTTTTCTGCTTCAAGGCTTTTTCTCCTCGTTTTCAGCTAGCACAGCTTTTCCCCAGGTCTGCGATGCATACTTGAGTATTTTTGCTGAGTTAACAAATTTTTGTACTTCAATTCTGTAATTGTATTCTTCCTCCTAATTACAATATGACTCTGGACTAGCATAATCTGATCAAAATCTGCAAAATACAACCAAACAACACACTTGGACCCAAATTAGCAAATAAATGAAATCAAACTGAAAAATACAACACTCTATGGATTTACCCTCTAACTAGGCTCTAATTATGGGTCTTTTTGGCTAATTAGGCATATAAATATGCCAAAGATCACATACTTCAGAATCGGCCAAACATTCTCCTTTATGAAGCTTTCCACACTTCTTGCAATTTGGAGTAGCTTGGACTCCCAAACCTCCTTGTACCATAGGGTTTAACCCTTAATTCTTGTTGAACCTTTAAGGAGGAATTTTGTTAGACCTTGACCCAGTTGTTTTGACCACCATGGAACTTGCTATTTCGGCCAATTCTGACTCTTTGGTGGGAGAATCCACCACCCTTAATCCGAGCCCTCTTGGACTCCCTAGCACGTCATTAAATTTGTTCTACATAAGTCATGAGTTGAGAGATGTCCATTTCCTTTGCCAGCATAAAAGTCTTACAATCCTCAAAAACCAAATTCGAAACAGAAGAGATAAACCTGCTCATTCTCGCCCTTAGATCAGTAACCATGAATGGTGCATATTTAAAAATTTGGTGAACTTGAGAGAATACTCCCTCACACTCATTTTGACTTGGAGGATGTTAATAAACTCTTGGACCTTAGCCTCCTTCAACTCCATTGAAAAGAATTGATCTGGCAACGCACCTTTTAATTCATCCTAAGCAATTGGTCCTGCTTCTTTGCCTGTTTTATCTACCTATCGATCATACCACACTTTGGTGATGCTCTTGAGTTAATACTCTACAATTTCAACCTTCTCATATGGAGATAACCCTATAATTTCCACAAGTTGATAGGCCTCATCCACAAACTCAATCGGGTCTTCATCTATCTTAGATACATGAAATTCGACTGGATTTATTCTCACAAAATCCCAACTCCTAGTGGCTGGTGTAGGCACTTGATTAGGAGGAGGAGCTACTTCCTGGTTGACTTGGTTGGCCATAGCTCAGGTCAACAAGGTGAAAGGGGTCAAAAACTCTGCATGAGAAATCATTTCCTCTTATGGGACCAGAGGAACTTGGTCCTCATTCAATTCGCTTAGTGGAAGTACTCTTCTTGGAGGCATTATTTAGAAAATCATAAAGAATAATTCATTAGATAAGAAAAATCTTAGGATAACTCCAAGGCTTGATAGGATTCATGAAAGAAGGGAAGTTTCCTGAATGCCTCATAGTCTCTCATTCCTAGTTGTGGCGTGCTTCACGACCATGAAAACAATCCTATTTGGCATGGTATATTGGACGGCGAGAACAATTTAAAAATTTTATGCTCTGATACTAAGCTTATCATGATCTAAGCCTAGAATTTAGTCATGGCATAGCGAATGAAAGACATAAAGGTACCTCACCTAAGTCTCTTAGTATTCATTAAGCATTTTATAGGTAATGATTGTAATTAAAAGCAAAAACTAAGGGAAAATGAGACTATTTTTAATTAATTACTTTTTTGGGGCCAAATTCAAAAAGAACGACCACTAAGATAGGCATAGTAATTCGATCTTTTGATCACCCATATTTAGAAAACCTTTTTGGGGGGCTTCTGCCTTACACATGGAAAATTAGATTGTCTGAATCGCGAGTCTTATATACTGTGTTACGATCACCTCATATTGATAAAAAGTCCATAGAACAATTTTTTCTGAAAAAAAAAAGCATTTCTGGTCATAAAAATAGAAAGGAATGAATTGTGCAAGAAGTTCTTTTGGTGAAAATTCCATGTGACTCGGAGGACATAAGACTTCTTGGTCAAGCCAAAAAGATTACCGACATAATGTTCCTACCCCGCTATGCCTAGCCCTTTATCTTACCTTAAGAAGAAAGAGGAGGTATTAAGCATGGGACAGAATGCGAGAAGTGTATGATACAACAGATAACCTTAAGGAGTGGCGACAACCCTCTTGATTGATCAATGTGAGTGAACTGTGCTTAGACGCTTTGCATAGGAGACAATTATAGATCCTGGAAGACAATCATCATGAGGCTGAGGCATTAGATGTTATTATTACAAGTATTGTACTAGTTTTTCACAAGGCTGCATCGGTATTATTTGATCCTGGATCTACATATTCTTATGTATCTACATATTTCTCGATTAAGTTGATCTATTATGTGAGTGTATGTCTATGTTTATGAATGTATTTACCCTAGTAGGTGATTCTTTAGTAGTAGATTGTGCATACTGGTCCTACCTTGTTTCTTTACATGGATAATGCATTGACATGATTATTCTTAATATGGTTGATTTGATGTTAGATTGGGCATGAATTGGATTTCTCCTAATTGGGTTATTCTTGATTGTTATGCTAAGACCGTGACATTAGTTATTCTGGGTAGATCGAGTATTGTATGGCGGGTTCAAATGGTTCTTATCCTAACAAAGTTATCTATTATATTCGGACACGAAAGCTAGTGGATTGGGCTTGTCTTACTTATTTAGCATTCATTCATGATACTGGTGTTGAGCTACCACTGATAGAGCCTATTCCTATTGTTTGGGAGTTTTCCAATATGTTTCTTATGGACCTTTCTAGAGTTCCTCGCTATAGGGATATTGCTCGCTATTGATCTTGAGGCATGCACTAACTGCATTTCTATTCTTTCTTATCGTATGGCCCCAACTAAGTTAAAGAAGCTGAAGGAGAAGCCCCAAGATCTACTGAGTAAGGGGTTTATTTGCCCTAGTATTTCTTCGTGGGGTGCCTCTATCTTTTTTGTAAAGAAGAAGGACGGTTCTATAAGGATGTGTATTGACTATAGACAGCTGAACAAAATGATAGTCAAGAATAAGTATCCCTTTCTTAGGATTGATGACCTATTTGACTAGATTTAGGGTGTAGTAGTATTCTCTAAGATTGATTTGAGACTGGGTTATCACTAGTTGAGAATCAAGGCTTCTGACATTCCTAAGACAACTTTCTAGATGCAATATGGGCACTATGAGTTCCTTGTATGCCTTTTGGGCTGACTAATACCTAGCAACATATATGGAGTTGATGATTGGCATATTTCGACCATATTTGGATTCCTTTGTTATTGTTTTTATCATTGATATATTGATCTACTCCAAGACCAAGGTGGATCATGTGTGACACATGAGGATTGTGCTTCAGTAGCTTAGAGAGTAAAATTTGTATGCGAAGTTCTCCAAGTGTTAGTTATGGTTGAGTTCCATGTTGTTTCTAGGTTATATTGTGTCTAGAGAAGGTACTTGGGTTGATACAGTTGCAATGGACCAGCCCAACACTGTGAGGTATTGTCCGCTTTGGACACCGTGGCTATGCGCCACGCGTACCTGCACGGATTTGTCCTCTTAGGTGACCCCAAAAGGTGCCTCACAAGTTAGATCCAAGCCTCTACTAATATAGCCCAGGAACTCCCCTCTTCTGCCGATGTGGGATTCGCCTAAGTGAGTCGAGGCGATGCACCATGCACTCACCCCCCATAGGGACTCAGCGTCCTCGCTGAGGTTTGCCCCACCACCGAACGAGTCGAGAGTCGGCTCTG
>JAOTQJ010013764.1:0-17641 GCA_025642045.1 Solanum sejunctum | reverse complement strand
ACAAAGAGCAAAATGGTCTTCATTGTTTGAACTAAGGGGGGTATATATAGAGATCCTACTTTTAAAATTTGCACCCTGAGGGCTCCTAGTTAGCCCGTTGTTCAATTAGGTTCCCAAACTTTTCTATTTTAATCCAATTGAGGACTCCCGACTCCAACTTAAAATATACGCTCTAATTATAATTAAGCACCGCGAACTTACTTAATTTAAATTACGCCAAGTTCGTCATAACTTTTCTAATTGAACGATTTACTTCGATTGAATTAATTACGGGGTCTAACAAAAATACCCTTCTTATAAATTCTAATTGGGTACTTCAAAATATTCATTAACTATAATTATTTAAGTTTCGGGTAAATTTAGATAACTAGTTTAATTGGGGGAGCTAAATTGAAAACTTATTGAATATGGTATACTACTTAGCATATATATATATATACATTATATTAAAAGTGTGAAGGTCCTTAATAATGTTGATTGAACTTTTTACCCTTCATAAAAATATTTTGCTTTAGACAAAATCGTCTTTTCACCATTATTTTTAATTAGTATATCATTATTTTAATAATATGTAATATTTAATATAATAAAAATTAAATAGAGAAGGTTGTCTTATTAGAGTTAAATTCATACATGAAGAATCTTTTTCCTAATTAGAATAGACTTGATCTAAAAAAAAGAAAAATAAAAAACTTTTCATATAATAAGCAAAAAAAAGTTTGAAAAACCATTTCCCATAAAAATAGGGCAAAAAAAAGGTAAAAAAAAAAAAGAACACGTTAAAAAAGAGAGTTAAAAAATGACTTGATTAAAAAAATAAAAAACTTCTCATATAATAAGCATAAAAGGGATTTGAAAAATCATCTCCCATAAAAAAGTCAAAAAAAATAATAAAAAAAATAAAAAAGAACACGTTAAAAAAGACATTAGATTAAACATAATTTAATTTCCTTAATTATTCTCTTAATATTTCTATAATTAATTAGTTTATCAATTTTTTTTCTTTTTCCTTTGACACTACTATTTTAATAAAAATTATTCTAATTTCACCATGAATCCTAATTATATAACGAAAGGTATTTGGTAAATACTATTTCCTATCATTTTTTATTTATGACATCTCTACTTCTATAAAAATACTTAAATTTCAACTTTTGATTAATCAACGGTTAACAATCAACAATTTGGCTTGTATTTTCTTATTTTACAATTGCAATTAATTTTTCTTGCTTTAATTGATTCATTCATCCCCTTAATGAATGAATCTTATTTTACACTTTTTCCCGAACTTCAATTTGATTCTCAAGTTTATTTATATTACACACTCACATGTTTCATATTCTTTTCCCTTTCTTTTCCACTTTTTGAATTTGAAAAATATAATATTAATTATAATGCTAGCTTAACTTGCTTAAAAATAATATTAATTGTTGTGCTACCTTAACTTGCTTCATTCAGATTATCTTATGCCCCTAGTTTAGTTATTTGGGTCTAATAAATTTTCGCTATTTGAAAACTTCTCTTATTTTATAACTAACATCTCACTCTATTCACAAGTTTCATTTGTTCAGGTCAAATAATATCTCAAGTGAGGTTATACTTCTTTGCTTTAGACAAAATCGTCTTTTCCTATTTCTTTTAATTTATTATTTAAGTTTTTATAATTTAATTTTTAGATTCACTTTTGGATTAGAATTACTTTATATTTAAAATTCACTTTTGATTTGAGATTGTTTTATGTAAATAATTAATAAAAATTTTGACTATCAAATACTTTGTTAATAAAAGTATGTAATATAACAAATTTAAAAATAAAATTATATTGGAAATATTAAACTACTCCTTTTATATTTCGGAATCTTTTGTTACATTAAATTTAAGTCAATTAATTATTTAATTTCTAACTATTCAACTCTAAATTATTACTTTATGTATTAAAAACTATTAGGATATCTATATTATAAGTAATTAGATTGATTATTTTTTTATATTTGCTCTATCAAAATAGACTAACCTATTGCATTAAACTAATAATATTTATTTAATTTTTATTTATATGAATATTATATTTGATTTTCTCATCTTTGTTGTATTACGATAGACTAAACTATTGCATCAAACTAATAATATTTATTTAATTTTATTTATATGAATATTACCTATATTTAATGACAACTATTATTTATATATAATTTTTAATACAAATTTTTAAATTGACGTGGCTCATACGTGCAAAGCACGTATACTAAACCAGTACAACAACAACAACAACATACCCAGTAATATCCCACAAGTTGGGTCTGGGGAAGATAAATTGTACGCAGACTTTATCGCTACTTCATAGAAGTAGAGAGGTTGTTTCCTTAACCCTCAGCTCAAAACCCATAAGTAGAGAGAATTAGATATGACAAAATAAAATGTAAGGGAAGGGGAAGAAATAACAGGTGCGACTAACGATGAGCAATACATGATAATACGTAAACATATTAAAACTAACACATATACGGCATATACTGAAAGGGAAAGGAATAAGAGTATTAAAGTAAAACAATTACTAATAATAAAAGAAGACGAAGGGGAAGAACAGGAAGAAGAAGACGAATTTAGCCTTCTACTCTAATTCGTGACCTTCACTTCTGTCTATCTAAGGTCATGTCCTCGGTGAGGTAGCATATTACTAAAAGTGGGAACAAAAAAGTAAAAGTTGAAATACCAAAATACCCTTACAAAGTTAAGTTATTACAATAATATCATTAATTTTTTTTTTTAAAAAAAATCGTTTAGAAAGTCTAACTCATATTTAATTATTTATTCAATTGTTACTCTTCAGATTCATAACTCTTATACTTTTCATATTCTTCATAATCTCCATCTTTTTAATTTCAAGCTTTAAGATATCTTTTGATATTCCCCCAAATTTATCTATATAATTCATTTTTTTTTTGGTTTCATAGGACATCCTTTGCATTCTATAGTTAAAAAAATAGTGAAACACTTAACACTATTGTATTATTTGTTTTATGCTTTGGTTCGTGATATAGAAGATTCTTGAATTTTGATTGGTTGGAGAGAAGATATTGACAAAAACACAAAAATTATGTATTAATTCTATATATTTCTTTTTTCCATATATTGTTATGATTAAAGTCTTACGAATGATATATACGTTGAAATTTTTTCTTCTCTATTTTTTTCCTCTTTATTAGACTCATTTAATTTAGTTTTTTATAAATTTCTGATTGTTGTAAGTTTTTATTTGGACTCAAATTAGAATTAGCCATTTGTGACTTCATTGGAAGTTAGTTAAATACTAACCAAAGTTCAAACTACGCATTTTTTTTTATAAAATTTTAATCGTTCTAATAGGTTTATAAAAATTTACATGGGATACACGTGCAAGGCACGTGTCCAGAAACTAGTGTGTGTGTGTGTGTGTGTATATATATAAATATATATATATATATATTAAAATTAGTTAGTAGGATTTAATTCTTTTATCGGAGAAGGATCTAAAATGTCCTTGAACTATTGAAAATGGTACAAAAATATTATCCATCAACATATTGGTCCTAAAATGCCCCATGTCATCTTTTTGACTCACTTATATCCTTGAAACAACAACCCTCTCTCTTTTTTTTCTTTAAATCTTTATTATATTTTATTTTCTAAAGGAATAAAGTAAATCCCCATCCACAATTTTATTATTACAAAAAAAAAATCTTATATTTTTTATTTTTTAAAGTTTATTTTGGGGTTATAAAGAAAGATATTATTTTGATTTGGACAAAATTTATGAAAGATGTGATTAAAAAATAACTAGTAGTTTTATTGTAGTTGCAAAAGAAGAAAAATTAGGGCCATGAAGAAGGTATATTTTTTATATTTATTAAATTATAAAAAAGATCTTTAAAAAAATATTAAAAAATTTAAAGTTATAACGATGCATACTTTGAAAATCTTTAAAAAATCTGCACATACTTGTATTTTATGTAGACAAAATAATTAATCTTTTAAGGAACAAATCGATTTTAAAAAAATTGATTTATCTTTCTTTAATTTTTTTATTTAATCAAATTTGAATATTTTTCGTTATTTTTAATATAACATTTAAAAAATAAAAACTTACTCTTTGGATAAATTAAAAAACTTACTTTTTCACTAATTTATATATTTTAAAAAAGTTTTCTAATTTTAGAAAGCTAGATTGGCTAATTATTTCAATAAATTATTTTTTAAAGAATCACTTTGATTTTTAAAGAGATACATTATTTTGGTTTAGATAAATTATGTGAAAAAATCTAATAGAGATGAAGATTTATTTTATTCATAAGAAAATAAAATATATTAAATATTTTAAAAAAAGGTGGTTAATTTCAAGGATATAAGTGAGCCAAAAATGTTAATGAAAGATATTTTTAGAACCAAAAATGAATGACAGAAATATTTTAGGCCTAATTAGTGAATAGAGAATATTTTTGTATCATTTCCAATAGTTTATGTGCTTCTCCGTTCTTTTATTATAACTTGAAAATGAAAAGAGGAAGAGAAGGTGACGCTATGTAACTGCGCCCATTGCTCCTGGTAAACGTCAAATTGCTTTTACATATTGGATTATTGATGTCTAAGGAATAGTTGGTTATTAAATTTTAGTTTGTCAGTTAGCGGGACAAGCAATTAATGATGGTGTATAACATAGTGGAACTGATTATTAATTTGCCCATGACTTGAAATTTTGAAGTTCCAAGTGAATAGGCATATGTATACAAATTCCTTTATACTTTTTGTAGTTACACTACTGCTGGACGTGTAGGAATGTGTATGTTCATGTGGGTTTCTTAATGTTAATTAGTTGACTATTTTTAAATGGTAAGTGTTATGTGCTAGTCTATAATGGAAAGGGTAATGGTTGGTCGTTTGGTTCCTATATATCGTCACTGGTTTCATAACCTGTGGCTTTACGTTTAGAAATTTTTATTTTGCAATTCTTTTATAAATTGAATTTTGGTATATTGAGATAAGTGATTAACTATTAGGTGTATTGTATTATATGAATATCATTAAATTTATATTATTCGGAGGAGTTAAGACTCAATTCTAAATTTGAAATTTTGAGAATTGATTATAAAATATAGACGAGTTTATGGGTTTGGGCTAAGACATAGAGTAATATTGATGTCACTGGACTCCTTGTGATGTGTATGTTTCATTCTTAATAGAGAATTATCATTTCGAGAGTTGAATTCAAGATTTGTCCATTCGGTAGAAGTGTTCAAGTGCGGTTCTCGCATTGAGGTACGTTTGGCTATCCTTCTTTGACACTGAGATTAAGTTATTGAATATTTGTATGTTATAATCTATGGATAAGATTGTATCCTAGGTTGGGTTGGAAATTCTTTTTGTGATGCTAGTGTGAGAGCTATAATTGTCTACGTATTTGCTTTGAGAGCATGTGAATCCTAAATTGAGAATATTATGAATATAACATGTTGAGAAAGGGAAATGATTGTGATATGATATTGAGGATCATGACTTACTTGAGAAACGAAAGTTACTATATGTGGGTGGAGTATTTTAAAGAGAATTGTATCCCAATGTGTATAGAAGAGGGTGAACATTATAACAGCTAAACTTTGAGTACTTTAACATTTATTACACTAGTTGAGCTGAATATTGTCTCTATAATTATGTCGTAATTGCATGCGTCCTCATAGTACATGTCATGATATTTTGAAAAATTATGAAACTACTTTTTAAAACCCTTGACCACGAGTTAGGTGACAAGGCAACTGATACATTATGTTTTTTTTTAATTATGAGTCCTTGATCACAAGCTAGGTGGCAAGGTAGTTGAAATATTGTGATTGAGGTATATATCCTGCGAGGCCCCCATGCGTCCCCTTAGTCTTTGGAGCCTTAGCTCGATGGGAATATATACGATAGATTATGCAACAATCTTGATTCCATCTCGCATTGTATTGCATACCATTTCATTGTATTACTTGTAATTATTTTGGATTGGCTTATCTGATATTATGTGTTTATCTTGTTCACGTCGTTCTATATAAATTGGCGGCACTGATGCCGGATTGATTTTTTTGTTGCAGGGGGAAGCATTCCTAGATTATTTCGTAGTTTATTCAATTTCTGATTCCTAGTCTATTTAAACCTATTGGGTACATATTATGTATCCTCACTCCTACTTTTTTCTCCCCCTGTAGATTCTCGTTAGAATTATCTACGTGGTAGTTGATTTGCTCATGCAGTTGGTTCATACCAGATCTAGTGGTGAGACCCAAGGCTTTGAGTTGCTATTGGACTCTTACTACTAAAAAAAAGGCAAAAAAAGATGGACAAAAGCAACAAATTGCGTTGCTTTTTTTTTTTTGGTCAAAATCGAAGCGATGCAGTCCATTTTGTCACTTTTTTATTCGGCGCTTTCAAGAAAGCATTGGATTGGTTGCAAATTAGCCACACAATCCATCACCCCTTTTTTAATTTATTTTAAAAAAATTTAATAATTTAGCGATGCAGTTAGTCGCAAGTATTAAATTAATATTAAATAATTAAAATTTGTGATGGTTGGTATCGTAATTTGATAAAATATTATAATTTTTTTTTAAAAAACGACGGACATAGGGTCTCAGTCCTCGATTTTTTGAAAAATTTATTCTAAAAAATTTAGAAAAGTGGTGGACTTTGGGGCCCTATCCATTTCTTTTCTGATTTTTTTTAAAAAAAAATTCAGAAAAAAACAACAGATATATGGACCCTGTTCGTCGTTTTTCTGAAAATTTTATTAAAAAAATTTAAAAAGTGACGGACTTTGGGATCCTGTCTGTCACTTTTTTTCTATAATTTTTTTTACAGCAAAAACCTGTAGTTTCTGTTGCCCACTTGCAATTAAAAATTCAATGAAATTTCATTCAATATAGTCAATCCAACACAATCAACAGTAATTAAAACATACAAAATACTTAGTAACAACCACAATTAAATATTAAAAACAAATAAAATCCATAATTTACAATGTTTTAAATTGTTTCAAAGTTCATCAAAACATTCCAAAGTGTCTAAACTTAAATAAAAGGAAATCTAAGGACTATTTTCAACAAATTCATCACTCTCATCAGATTCATCGAGAGTGAAAGGATGTGGTGAAGGCTGACGGGCGAGGTTGAACCCTTGTTCTCTGATTTGTGTAAATTATTCACTTAAAGCCCTTTGCTCCTCAACCCTCCTCGCCTTAGATGTTGTCAATGAGCTTGTAAGTTGTGTGATTTTTTAAGACATAACATCCATCTGAACTTAGTCAAGGGTCTCAACCTGACTCGACGATCCAATACCTTCTAAACCTGATTAGAGTCATCGTATATCATTCATAGAGCCTATCCCATAGATACGACCTTTGTAGCTCTCGCCAACTACCTTTTCAGTTCAAATTTGAGTAGACTATTCCGACGTAAGTTGAACCTAATCTCCAAGCTCACACACGTACCGCTCATAGTCTTGCTACATATTACAAAATAATTAGAGTTAGAATCAGTATTTAATATATATATATATATGAAAGATCAAAGTTAGAATAAAAAATATTATATATATATATTTATACAAGCTGTGTTAAGAAGCTTACGTAGGCTCATTCGGCCCTTTCTTTCATCCACAAATTCGGCTCCGACTCATCGTTCTTCTTTCTGACATGAGTTTTCTTAAAAACCTCATGACAAAATGGAACACGTTTCATTTTTTGCTCCTATAAATAACTAATAGTACAATTAATGAAATAATATTTAATTAAATAATTAATTTAAGATTATAAATTTAAACTTAAAATTCAAAAATCTTACCATCTCCTTCGTAATAGTCCCAATACTCTTTGCACCTTTGGTGTGCAGCGAGCCGCCCTTTAGACTGTCTATAGCATTTTTGACTTGCTCTGACAAAGCTTTGAATTCATTAGAGTCCCAACACCGATGCAACTCTTCATATAAGTGAGGCTGCAACCAACCCAAAGGTTTTTCATCATCCTGAGATTTCGTGAGCCAACTATATGGTCTGGCGTTTGCTTTTCTCTCGAAAGTGGTCGCAATGACCATATTGTACTTCAATTCCCAAGTACATAAAAGTCTGAAAAATAAAAAGAAAAGTGTTAAAGAATTAGTTAGATAAAGTATATTATAAATATTAACTCAACTTAAAATAAACATGTAAATATATATACATTAAACTCATTAAACATCACTTGGCGAATTCTATTTGGAATCTTTCCCTAAGAGTGATAGGAATCATTAAATAGCCTCCTAACACTCGCCTGTAGGGCCGTGGCAGCTTCCTTCGATGCATGCCACCTGCAGGACATATAATAAACATGTTAGTTCATGAATATATTAGTAAATAAAAAGACAAACTTACGAGGCTCCATCAGGCTTTATTATCACTCTTCTAATTCTGTTTCGCTGACCAAGAGTTAACTAAGTGATATCCTGTGCTGCCTCGAGTGTAGAAGCAGAAGCAGGTGAAGCTGACGTCGAAGGATGAACATAATACTGAGTCAATGGAGGAGTGACAGTCTCAGCACTGGAATCTCTAAGTTTCAGGAATGATAAGTGAGAAGAGTGAGATGTGATAGATGGAACTGTGGGAGACTGAACACCAGGAGATGGAGTACCCGAATATGATAATTTGTGGGATTGTGGATATATCTATGCAGGTAGTTGGGTGGTCTAGTCATAAGAAGTGGATCTATGCTATGATGAAGAAGAAGTGTCGCATGGTCTCTAAAATAGACTATAGTAAGTCAAAGGATCCATAGTCCCAAATGGCACAATCTGGATGATAGGAGTAGTAGCCGTGCAACTTTAAAGATCTAGGGCTGAGAAAATATATCCTAGGATATCCTCAAGATCAATAGGTACCCTAGTAGACTTTCTCTTCCTGCTCCTACTAGAACTGCTTACTCCAAGATGATCTTAAGGTCTATCACCATCACCACGACATGACATCTGTATGTAAGGTAATAATATGATATATAAAAAAATTTAAATAAATTTAATGTTAACACTATAAATAATGTACATACTAGTTATAATATATCACTTTATTCAGACTCACTTGTTTCATTTTTATCATCCTTCCATTCCTCCTCCTCAGTTGTTTCATATTCATTGTCCTCCTATTTCTCCTCCTCAAATGATTAATATTTCTTATTTACTTCTTTCTCAACATTTAGCATTACAAGGTCATCATCAGACATCTCTTCTAGTATATGCTGAGGATGTTCTAGTATGGTTTCCAACTCAACATGAACTTGTTGAACAAGTGCAACATCATTTTGGTACATCACATCTAATACATTTTCAATTTCTATTCTCCCCACGGGCTTTGTCTCAATAATAACTCACCAATCAGCCTTATCTCTGCGCAATGGATATGGAGCGTAATGGACTTGATTAGTATTTTGGGCAATAATAAAAATAATAACTTGCGTATTGTTTGGTGTGTTTAACTTCAATTATGTTATGTTGCCAGTCCAACCTTGTGCCTCTTTGTGATGGATCAAACCATTTACAACGAAATAATACTATCTTTTTCTTAGGTCAGCCTAAAATCTTAGTTTAATAATCTTTAGCATGACACCAAAATATTTATTTATATGGTCATTACCGTCAGGATCACCTTGAACACACACACCACTGTTATTGATTTTCTTGTACATAAAAACTTCCTCAATTTGAAACTTATATCTAGTCACACAGTACCTATACATCATCTGTATTTGAGAATTAGGCTTGAGTGCGATCTCTCTCACAAATGGTAAATGTTTAATGTTTAAGTATTCATCATAAACCTACAGATTGTATTCATGATAATACAATTAAGTATAAAATAAATACATCATACTTATCTATATAATATGTTTAAACTTTCACACTTACATAACTATTTCACCATGTTGAGAATATTATATATATATAACTTCGTTGCCCCATGTGTTTACAAATAAGTTGTTATTAACACGTATAATTTTTTCAGTTAGTACTCATATATGCTATGTAATTTGATAAAATAATTTCACACAGACTCAAGATATGACTGAATTTTGGGACAATTAAGCAAAATATGAGTCATAGTTGATTGATATTCCATAGTAGTGAAGCTTCGTCTTTCATGCCTTTTAGATCCTCATCCACTTTGATTAAAAATTAAAACATGTGAAAACATAGGATCACTACCCTCATCATTACGATTTTGGCCTATTTCTCCTATATGGGATTTCATCCCCAAAGTAAAAGAAGTAGCAGTCACCAGTTTCTCTAGCAATATAGGCTTGCACAATTGATCCTTCAATCTGTTCCCCCTGCTTAATTAATTCTTTGTAACCTCCAATTTTTCTGTATGTATATATGCGTGCAAATATGTTAGCCAATGATTAGATTTTATACAAAGAATTAAATTACTTATATAAGAAAAACCTGTAACACCTTGAAAATTCCTAAACTAAGATTTGAACTTTTCTCTAATGTGTATGGGATTATATCGAGTAATTACAACTGAATAGGTATTTAAAGTCTATTTTATAGTGGGATGATAGAATTGAAATGAATAAAGGTCACAAAGATCCTTTAAACCAAAGTTGAGACGAAACCTTCATTACTATTGAGTTTTGATATGAAATCTAATAAAAATAAGTGATCCAATGACTTTAAAGTTGTGAATGTATGGTAAGGTTCTTTCCTAAGTATTTGAAGTGTGTTGGATGTTGTTTGAGGTCAGAAGGGACACCCAAGGTCAAGACAAGTTTAAAACTTTTCAATCAGCTAAGTTTCGGTATAAGTTCATATAAGGGTCAACTTCAAATGGTCATAATCTAAGCATATAATGAGTTAGGAGACCCTGATATATCAAATTTTAGATAATTGAATTATCTTTCCAAAGCATCTGATTCTCCTTAATCGGAGTTTAGAGTAAAAGGTTATGACTATTTTACTGAAGTTTGCAAAATCTGTAAATTTTGACTATCCGTCGATTTAGATCACCAAAATGCTCCAAGAAAGCTTAGAATCTGTCAAAAAGGGTGACCCAAGGTCACCGTTCGATGTACCACTAAATGGTTCGACGATAGGACCTTTACACCATCATTTTGGCCATCAAAACTTATCAAAAGGTCGCCTTTTTTCAATTGTGATGATTATTAGACATTCTCAAAAGGTTATTTTTGACCTTTTACTCCTAATTAACTTTCCTAAGCCAATCATATGGCCTTATAACCTCACATTAATGTAAAAATCCCTGAAAACACTAGAATATGGTGTTCAAAGTTCTCCAAAAGAAGGGGCTAGGGTTCTTCATCTTCAAGAGCAAACTAAAGCTTTCTTCAAGAGATTTTTCTCTTCCAGGTATGTAAGGCTAACCTAAAGCATCAAATTGCTCTTCCATATGCCTTTTATTGAGATAGATTGAAAGGTGAAGGTATTGATTCTATATAAGTTAGTTTCTTGAAAATTACGAGATGAATAATCTATTGTTATATATCTTCTCATAACTAATTATTTTTATGAACTTATTTTCTTTGAAGCATGTTTTAAACATTCTAATTTCACAAATCCTAGATATAATTTGAGTATAAATACATCAACGAATGTAGGAATGGAGTCTAGAGCCTTGATTTGAGAATATTGATTGTGATTGTAATGTGAGCATGATGACAAATTAATAGAATTGAATGGTCTCACGAGTCCTCACAAATTGAATTCAAATGATTGGTCTAACTTGATTGTCCCCTTAACGATTGTCTAAACTCTTTTGAAAGATGTGATTGAGAATTGATGAGATGGTTGATAGGCCGAAAGGCTTGATTGAAAGAGAATTGATGAGTTGAAAGAGTCTACGAGAGACTTCTTGATTGGGATTAATTATTTATGAGTATGGAGTCTTGGGAGGAGTATGAAGCACCGAATTGAGTGAGAGTAATTCTAAATCAAACTCAATAACTACGTCGCCAAACATAGAAGAGGATTGAAACTATTAAGTCAGATATTTCCTCTTGATAGGCCCCTAAAACAATAGAGGACTCGACTGATTGGATCCATGATGGATCACTTCATTCTTTACCCTGATAGGTATTGAATGGTTGTGGCAACATCAATTGAATTGTCGAGGGCAACAATCACTGGCTCATAAGTGATTGTTGTCGGATAAGAGAAACTCTTATAAAAGTTCTATACTGATAGTACTCTAATTGGATTGGATTGATTGGAACGACTAAATTGTTTATGATTGGTCATTGTTTAGTCTTTATTCTTTCTTTAGACTTGTGCCATTCTGATTGAGTATTTCTACATTGATTACTATTCTAACTATAACTGTTTCATTCAGTCATTTTATATACTCATATATTTCATGTACTGACATCTATTTGGGCTTGCATCATTTTATGATGTAAAGACAGATACTAGAGATCATAAACAAGTGCCTCGTTGAAGATTTATCCCAGATATCAGTTGATTGATGAGTTCTCCCTACTTTTGGAGGATACTTATTATTTATTTTATCTAGCTTCTAGAGTCAAATCTTTGATTTGCTTTCATTCTATTTTAAGGTAGCCATGGACCTATCATTGATACCACTTAGTCATATTGGTAGAGGCTTCATAGACTTGATTGTTGAGTTATGATTAGATATTGTTCTTGGCTAGCTTATTTCATGCTTGTCTTATTCATGGATTTGATACATTGGTTGGCCTTCAGCCTTGATTATTGATTATATTATTATTCCATTTGAGTTAATCTTGATAGTTGATATCTTTTGCTATTAGATTGTGACTGAATAAATGTGATGAGGCCGAGTGGTTCACTTGGGGACTACCAATAGTCTCTGAATGCTGGACACGCCAAGGGTATCCTTCTAGGACATGACAAACTTGGATCAAAGCCAGGTTCAAGAGTCTTAGGGAATCTGTGAAACTGTATCTAGTAGAGTCTTATTTATGGATGTATTGTGCACCATACTTTATAACCAGGAGGCTATGAGGCATTAGGAATTATTACACTTCTTTCATATTCTGATTCATGCTATAGAGTTAAACTCTATAAAATCTCTCTTCTGACTCGTGCATTCGTGTTTTGATTTCAGATCATGCCTCCAAAAAGAACTGTCAGACAAGTTAGAGGCAGAGGATGCCCAGCTAGATATAATGTTAACTAGCCCGAACTGCAGGTCCTTGAACAACCACCATAAGATGACATCACAAATGATGAACTTGGCCAGGCCATCCTAACTTTGGCCCAAACTATGATGATAACACCTACTGCTAGACAACGAATAGGTAGACATGATGCTTGGGATATGTCTAAAGTTGGTGAATTTCTGAGATTGAACCCGCCTAAGTTCACAGGATCTACCCCTAATGAGGATCCAAAGAACTACATTGATGAGCTTCAGTATTTCAGGTCATATATGTCCATTTGCTGTCAAAATACAACACTTTTGATGCTCAAAGCTTGAAATTTTATGTGTTCTCAAAATGATGTTAGTGGTTTTGATGTGTTTTTATGTTTATTTTTCAGGATTACAGGATTTGACAAGATTTTGGGCTAAGTGTTGCAGTTGCTACAATTTTGCTGATGTATGAAGCCCTCTACGGGCCGTGGAAGTTTCCACGAGCTATAGAGTTGTGTCATAGTGGAGATCCAGTGAAAGGCTAATTTTCTAAAGTTACAACTACGAACTGTTAGATGAGCCATGGAAATTTGTACGAGTCATGGATGAAGTTTCGTACCTTGAGGATTAGATTTTCTGAAAAGTCATCAGATGAAACCCTATACGGGCTGTAAATCTAAATATGACTCATAGAAAGATCTCGTAGAAGTTGTACCAGTTTTGAAGAATGAAGTTTATGAAGCCTTGGTACGGGCCATAAACTTAGTATAACCTGTAACCTTGCCTGTATTACTTGTCAAATCCAGTTTTACTATTTTATTTTGGACCTGTGTTTTAGTTATTATAAATAGGTTTTTTGATTTATTTTAGTAGAGAAGGAAGGAGAACGACCAAAAACCTTGAGAGAAGTGCTAAGAAGAAGTTTAACCCAAAATAGTCCCTTATCTTTAGGTTAAGACTCAAGATCATCCTTAAATTTTTACATGGAGCATTATTAGTCCCTTATATTTACAACGTTGGTGCACTTTTGATCCTCCCCAAATTTTGTCTATTTTTGAATATTAATTTTATCCATAATCTTATGTATAAAACATTCAATCGTCTTTTTATAATTTTATATATAAAATATTCAATCGTCATTTTATAATTTAGCAAAAATAATAATTCCATGTGAAAGAAGGCGAGAAGAAGAATATCTTATTCTGTTCAGTAGAAATATCATTGCAACTAAACTAAGAATACACTAACATATGACATTGTAAGAAAAGAACATTTTGTACTATTTCTTGTGAAAGCGACACGATAATCTTCTTAATTTTAGCTGCAATAATATTTCTACTAAACTAAACGAAGTATTTTTCTTCTCACTTTTTCTCACAAGAGTTATTATTTCTGCTAATATATATATAAAGATTGAATAATTCATACATAAAATTATAGACAAAATCAATGTTTAAAAAATGCAAAAAATTTGGGAAAGGACTAAAATGTACTAATGTTGCAAACATGAAGGACTATTAGTGCTCTATGTGAAAATTCAACAATGACTTTGAGTTTTAGCCTAAAGATAAGAGACTAATTTGATCTTTTTCTCCGTTTAGAAACACTTGGAACAAAACTTTGTGATTTTAATCACTACTTTGTGATTTCTTGTGAAGAGGTTGAGATTTCTTGTTCTTAAATCCATCTTTGCAAATGCTCAATTATGTTATTCCATATCATAATTCTTGCATCTAGTGATTATGCATAGCTAAATTCACAACCAAGGCTGTGGGAACCGTGAAGAACTAACTAGGTAAAACTAGATAATTCCTAATTCTTAAAAAGTGTGCATGCATATAGTAATTAATTCTCTTCGTTTTGATTATTTTTTGACGGTGACCAACGTTAGAACTCACCTAGGTTAAATATTGAGATCAACGTGAAAATAAGAATGCCGAATCCACATTCTTTGATAAAGAAATTCTTTAGAATCTTTCATTAAGCGCTTTTCCCTGCGGAGATTGAACTCATGCACGGTGAATTAACAATTCACTACCTTGATCCGCATGGCTACATCTGCCCCTACTCCTGCACATTTTGAAGTCTATATCTAGATTAGATCCGCTCTAAACTCCCCTGTAACCATTTATAACCCATTTATGGAAGAACTATCTCTAAAATTTTTGTGATTATCTTTAAATTCTTAGTAACACTAATGGTTGATAGTATTTTGTTCTCCCAGAAATGTGCAAAGTGGCTGTTTGGCTATGTATTTTCAGAAAAGGTCCGTCTTGATTTGCAATTTTGAGGCCGAAGTCCATAGACTCCTATATATCTAATTTTAAAATTTGATACCATAAGTGAAATACTTATGGATATGTATGATGACTAAAATAGTTAATCTAGCAAAGTTTTAAACTATTTCGAACTCAAGAACAATTCATAAAGTTTAAAAAGAGTAAAAAATGTGAAAACAACTGTTTCACTCATGCTACCGCTTTTGAAATTAAAGACGATGACTCAGATAGAACTGTCCCCTCGAGATTTCACTCATAGGAATATTTTTTTCCACGGGCCAAAACTTGTAAATTCAACACCAATTGCTGAATCTTTCGTTGAGGATATTTAAAAGAAAAATACACAAAACAAATCTAATTTAAAATTATTTATCCTTAATAAATTCAATCTAAATTATTTATCAAACTCATTACTCAAATTATTTATCTTTCTACCCACTTATTTCGCATGCTAACGTCATACTGACATCAACATAAATGCTATGAAATATACTCTAATGATATATATATACCATAGCGATAGCATATAAAATGACCTCGATCATTTGTGATATTCTGATGGTATATTGATACTCAATTGATATATATAATTTTTTTACGAAAATAAATAATAAACAAATAAAAAAATTATAAAACTCTAAATTAGTAAAAAATATATTTATTATATGCTCTTTTAATATATTTATACCATATCAGTATCACATATGATTAAGTTTAATCATCTGTAATATCCTGTTGGTATATATATACTCTATTAATATATCACACTAACAGATGCTAATGTCAACATGACATTAATGCGTGAATTTTAATATTAGAGGGGCAAAATTTTAATAGTATAGGAGCATAAATATAAATGAATATATAAATATAAATAATTTAATTTAAAAGGATACAAACTTAATTTTCCCATATTTAAAAGCAAGCGATCTACCAATTTTACACCCAAATCAGAATCTTGAATTTATACTTGACGCACTCTAGTCGGTTCTCACTGGCAAAAGAAAATTGACATCTAGAAGCCAACTAAAATTGAAAGATAGCTGCAAAGTTGATGGGTCTAAATCATGACAAACCAATGTTTCCTAAAACACAAGGGGAAGCATACACTGATACCAAGACCAAATTTATGAAATTATCACATAATCTCAATATGAAAGGAAAAATTGGTCATTTCAATAACTTGATATTCCAGTCAATCAGAGCTTCAAACCTCACAAAATCTTCAGTGATTTAGCTCTAAGTTATAATCTTTCATCCTGCAAAAAGCTAAACATATTCTTCGTGAGAAACATCGCCTGGGAGCACACTCGATCGAAGACAACCAACAACATTTATGTACATGTAAAATGGAAGTACAATTATAAAGAAAAATGGTTATCTATTTAGGCAGACAGTACCAGCCATAGAAAGCATTAATCAGGACATCAGAATTATAAACATCCAACACTATGCACCAAGAAATGTATTTTTTCAGGATAGAGCTCAAAATCCAGATAATTGTTCCGTCATCAAAAGACTTCGTTTGACTATAATTCTAGTGGGTCACAGCTCAAACAGGCTTCCCTCTATACATGAACTTATTTCAGAGCCGATGAAACAGCTCACATTCATCCAGCATGCGTTCACCTCTCCAAACTTCATATCTTCAGAATTCCAAAAGTATGAATTTTCTCAAATATCTCCCAAGTCCAAACTATTCTCTTAAGAATAAGATCCTTCCACAAAAATGATAATGAAAGAATAATCCTAGAGTCCCAATTATTCTATTCATAACAAATTCTAGAGTCCCAATTTCTAGACATTCTATTCTAGAGCATGTTGCCAACCTGCTAACAGGAACCACTGTCGAGAATAGAATACAAACAAATGCTTCCCTTAGAAATCCATAAACCACTGTGCACACCCAAGTCATCGATATCAATAATCAGGCCAAAGTCTGATTATCACAGTATGAATCAGAACATGGTTCTCTCTTTTTTTCCTTTTTTTTTTGAGACTACAGTTCGATTCAGTAAAAACTTAAGCCACCCCAGAAAAAGGCACTAAAGTTGGAAACTTTACAAGCATTGAAAGGGTGCTTAAACCCCAGCCCAGAACCCTATACAATTTTTAGTTGCCAAATCAATATACTAACTCTACTACTTCCCCCCCACATATTCTGTTTACAGCCCCCCACCCACCCCCCACCCCACCCCACAAAA
>JAOTQJ010013763.1:0-55007 GCA_025642045.1 Solanum sejunctum | reverse complement strand
TTATGTTACTCTTTATGAGGTTATGAACTATGATGTACTCCTTATCCTCGTGTATGATTTGGGGTTATGAACTCATGATATCTCTCTCACCCTCTATTATAAGATAATTGGATAAGATAATTATGTTATCTTAATAGGTTAAGTAAGCTATGAAAGAATTGATATTTTCAAATATGTTTTACTACAAGCATTGTCCATGCATCTCATATTGTTATATTATGCCTATTGCCGCTTGTTATGCATTTTGATTACATTGTATATATCTTGTTTCATTGCATCCCACATACTTAGTACATTTTAACGTACTAACATATACTCTATGCCTACAAGATATGATAATATAGAAACCGAATCCCCGCTTGAGCATCTCCACCCACGTGGCTAGTATGGTTTCACTCAAGCTTATTGGTGAGTCCTCCATTCCAGGGATGTTGGTCTATGTTTCTTATGTTATGTATTGATTCCTTCTTTATTATTGCTATTTTGACAACAAGGGTGAGCCTAATCGCTTCGCCTTAGCCCCCGCTTAGTATCTATATTTAGGGGTGTTATTGGACAAGTTATCTACTACGTTCGAGCTTTGACTCATCTATATTATTTAAATATTAAACTCTCCCTTTCTCCCTTAGTCCCATTTCCCCTTGTTCATGTTTCTTATGATGTTTTATATTGCTTCCGCAACCAAGGATGTGTAATGATATGCTATAAGGATAGTTTGGGGTTCCTTTGGGTTCCCCATTCGCTGGTCATGTCTAGGACCTAGGCTTGGGTAGTGAAATCTACCCCTTGGGAAAAAACCTCCACCTTACCATCTCTCACCAAGGCATTCAATTCTAGCAAAGAGGGGTCAAGATCCTGCTTTGCTTTTACCTTATCAACCAAGGAAGATTTTTAATCATCAACAACCACAATACACCTATTATCAACCTCTTACAACCTAACCTACAATCTAGCCAATCGATGAACCTCCCTAGCTACCTCTTTGCCCCTATCATCAACATGAGCTAGGTTGCCCATAGACACTCTACTGAAAGCATCCATCACAATATTAGCCTTATCGGGTTGATAATGCACCCTCATATCATAATCCTTAAGATACCCTATCCACCTTCATTGCCTCAAGTTGAGACATTTTTGAGTGAACACATATTGGAGACTCTTATGATTGGTAAACACATCAACATGCGCCCTATGCAAATAGTGATGGAAAATTTTCAAAGCAAATACCACAGTGGCCAATTCAAGATCATGAGTAGGATAATTCTTTTCATGCACTTTGAGTTGTCTTGAAGCATAGGCTATCACCTTACCATTTTGGATCAAAACACAACCTACACTGATTTGGGAGGCATCATAATAGACAATAAACCCTTCTAACCCTTCTGGTAGAGACAAAATAGGAGCGGAGACAAGCTTATCCTTCAAAGTTTAGAAACTCTTTTCACATTCAATGGTCCACTAAAATTTCTACCTCTTTTGAGTCAACTTAGTCAGAGGAGAAACAATAGAAGAGAACCCATTCACAAACCTCCATTAGTAACCCGCTAAGCCGAAGAAGCTTCTAATAACTGACGGGATCAAAGGTCCAGGCCATTTTCTAATAACCTCTATTTTCTTAGGATACACCTTAATACCATCCCCCGATACCATATGGTCTGGAAAGGAACCTCTTTCAACCAAAATTCAAACTTATCATACTTAGCATACAACTTCTCTTCCCTCAAATTTTGTAGCACCACCCTCATATGACCAACATGCTTCTCCTCACTATGAGAATAGATCAAGATATCATCAATAAATACCACCACAATAAATAAAGGTAGGCTATAAAGATCCTATTCATAATAGCAAAGAAGATAGTTGTTGCATTGGTCAACACAAAATACATAACTACAAATTCATAATGCTCATACCTAGTTCAGAAGTCCATCTTGAGAATTTTACACCCCCTCACCTTCACTTGATGATACTCGGACCGAAGATCAATCTTAAAGAAGTGACTAGCCTCTTCAAGTTGGTCAAACAAATCATTAATCCTTGGGAGAGAATACTTATTCTTTATGGTGGCTCTATTAAGTTGCTGGTAGTGAATACACATTCTAAGAGAATCATCCGTTTTCTTCACAAACAAAGCTGGTGCACCCCAAGATGATTGGCTAAGCCTAATAAAACCCTTCTCTAACAAATCTTTTAATTTCTACTTCAACTCCTTCCACTTCAGCAGGGCCATACAATAAAGAGGAATAGAAATAGGTTGAGTGTTGGGAAGGAGATCTATACCAAACTCTATTTCTCTTTCTGGAGGAACACCTGGAAGGTCATTTAGAAAGACATCTAGAAACTTATTAACTACCAAACTCGACTCTAGCTGAAGGATTTTAGACTTAACAACCCTAATCCTCACAATATGATAGAGACACCCTTTAGGGATTCAACCTTTGGGATTTAATGCAAGAGATGAACCTACCCTTGACTATCACATCATGACTCTCCTACTGAAGGATGGGTTCCTTTGGGAATTGAAATTTGACCCTATAGGTTCTACAATCAATAGAGGCATAATATGCATGCAACTAATCCATCCCAAGAATGACATCAAAATCTACCATATCCAACTCAACAAGATCACAAGGCAATATTTTATGCAAGATGCAAATGGGACAATTTCTATAGACCTTTCTAGCAACAATAGATGCACTAATAGGAGTAGACGCATCATAAGACTTACAGAACAATTTGGGTTCCAGATAAAACTTTTTGGCAATAAAAGGAGTAACAAAAGAAAGAGTGGCACCTAGTCTATCAATGCATACATATCAAAATCAAAGACTTTAACATACCAGTGATGACATCAGGTACCCCATCTATCCCTTTCCTCCTCTGAAGAGCATAAAACAGATTATTCCATGGGGAACCACCGTGTTGGCCCTATCTCATAAAAGGAACTGCATCTACACGTCGGCCTTGAGGATGAACATGTTTACCCTTGTTTTGATTCTGAGGACAATCAACCTTCTTGTCACCCACTTCCACACAACTATAACAAGCATTAGTGTCCCTCAAACGTGGGCCATCATGGCCTACCACATCTTAGGCACATAGGTCTAGACACCACACCACTATCTCCTTGGGGCCTTAGGTAGTCATTAGCAAATCTCTCACTAGGAATGTGAAAAGACCCTTGGCCTTAGTGAAACTGGCCACCCTTGGGACCTTGGAACTTACCATCGAAATGGTACCTCTTAGCCTCATTACCCCTCCTCTTTCTCAACTTCTACCCTTCCAATTCTTTGACATAAGTCATTAGGCGACACAAATCCATGTCACTAATCAACTTCACGACCTGGCACTCCTCATTCACAAAGTTGGGTATACCCATCACAAACTTATTCATTCTAGACCTTGGGTTAGCAACCAAGTATGGAGCATGTTAAGAGAGTTTATTGAAATTGAGTACATACTCCCTCATACTCATATATCCTTACTTCAAATTCATGAACTCCATCATTTTGGCCTCCCTAAGCTCAAGAGGAAAGAGCTGGTTGAGGAAAGCTGTCTTAAACTCATCCTATAGAATCACATTTTTATTCCCCTTCTCCTATTTCCTTTGAGTATAACATAGTTAGGCCACCCCATTGAGTTGGTAAACCGCCAACTCCGCCTTCCCCTATGACCTAACACCCATGATAACCAACACTTTGTACACCTCATCAATAAATTCTTGAGGATCCTTATGCACTTTAGACCCATTGAACTCTAGTAGGTTCTTCCTTATAAAGTCTCACAACCAAGATGCCAGAGTAGAAGCATCATGGGCTTGGGACCCTTGGTTGACTTTGTTAGCCATGGTATGAGCTAGTAAAGTGATAGCATCCTAGAGCTCTCCATGAGTCGGTTGTTCTTCGAGAGTGCATGCTTTTCTTTCTTTTGTGTTAGGCATGATCTAAAAATGGCAAAGAACATTTGTTGGGGGGGAAACCTTGCCAAACCTCTATAGCACCACAAAGATCATGAAAAAGGGAAACTTGTCCTAAATGTTTCATAGCTTCTTACTCATGGTTGTGGTGCACAACAAAACCAAGAATAAGACTCTAATCGATGTGGTGTATTAGATGCTGATGACAATTAGTAACCTAGTGCTTGATACCAAGTTAGTTAAGACCCAAGGCTAGGGCTTAGACATGACACGATGAACGGGAAACATGAAGGGACCCCAATCAAGCCTCTTAACATATCATTACACATCCTTGGTTGTGGAAGCAATCGAATAACAAAAAAGAGAATAGAAATAAGGGCAAGGGACA
This sequence comes from Solanum sejunctum, assembly GCA_025642045.1. NCBI lineage: Eukaryota > Viridiplantae > Streptophyta > Magnoliopsida > Solanales > Solanaceae > Solanum > Solanum sejunctum. The sequence continues at coordinate 50,703 of JAOTQJ010013763.1, read as the reverse complement.
AAGAGAAGTCTTTCAAATCATAAAACATCAAAGAGTCAAAGAAAATCAATCTTATAGTATCATTACATAACATATCCGAAAACACCTCTACACTTAGAGTTGAGCGGGAGCCAAGACAACTTTATGGGATCACCTTCATAGTCAAAAGCATAGAAATAGATAAAGAGAGTCTTTACATAAAATATGAATAAGAGATATCATCTCAAAGTTGAGGGCTCACCAAATTTTCTTTGAGAAGATAGTACTAGCTTTGTGGAGGATGAGGATGATCATGAGGCGCTCCAACTCCTACATGTTCATATCATGTAGCCATAGTGTATGTATTAGTGCATTTGAATGTACTAAGTATGTAGGATGCAATGAAATAAGAGATAAACAACATAATAAAAATACATAATTAGGAAATAAAGGAACACATAACAATATAGCATGCATAAGTGATACTTGAAGTGAACATGCTTATATAGAACATATTATATTTGTAGAAAAAGACCAACATTATGATGGATTGTGAAACCATACTATCCATGGTGATTGAGGTATCAACCCGTCAATTGGTTAATAATGGTCACACCCAGCCATCAATGGTGATGAAGATATCAACCCCTCAATTAGTTTATGGTGGTCACACCTTGCCATTCATGGCGATAGAGGAATCAACCCTTCAATTAGTTGATGGTGGTCATACCCTACAATGCATGGTAGTTGAGCCATAACACCCCCTCAACAAGGTGTGGCCAACTTGAAATAGTGTAGATACTTTCTATGAAAACAACACATATATGCCTTCTTTTCATCATTATAAAGTCATTCAAGTCATAGGTCATGCAACGAATCAACAATAGCTCAAGAATCCTAAACCAGACATTTTATCAATCACTTGATCGGTGTGTAATACTAGTGTAAAACTATCCAATGGAAGAGTGAAATAATGCAAGAAAACATTAAGTAAATCAACCCACCAACACTTGGTGATACCACTTTGCAAAATACATTGAAATCTTTCCTCAAAACTCATCATAAATCCTAAATTAATAGCTAAAAATATGCATAACAAACAACCTTTTACAAAACCCCAATAGAGTTCATAGTCAAATTCATAATAGGAGACCCATAAGTAAATTCAACTTAAAAACATGTAATTTATGTAAAACGGAAGCTTAGGCACCATGGGTGAAAGTACTCAATGGTTGAAACCACGTACCTCAACTTTGGAGAATTCCTTGATAAAGATTGAGATAAGAACTTGAAGTTGGAGTGAATTCCTTAAGATTAGGAATGAGTTCTGGCACTTCAATTTTAAGTGAAATATTTGTCTAAGTGTTTGATAGTATTGGAAAATGTGATGTATGACTATGAGTTGAAATATGGCTATGTATAGGTATTTTTATGCAGGGGAAAACTTAGGCCTAAGACGCAAAGGCCTTGTACTGAAAAAAATAAACTGGTCAAAAACAACAGTAGTCTGCACTCCAACTGCATCACGCAAGGGGCGCGGATCAACACTGAAAATTACATTTTTTTAGATTTGAAAATTTTGATACAGTTTCTCTAGAATCAGGGTTAGACCCATTCCCTACTCAATTTTGTCTACTGATCAATAATATGAAGTCAGATTTTTGATATCACACATAGATTTTGATATATGTGAAAATTTTGATTTTGGACACTATTGAAGCACATTTTTAGGCACTTTTTGGGGTCGTTTCAATTAGATAAGGTGGATTTTGCTATCATTCTTGGGATGAATTGGTTATATGTATATTATGATTCAAATGATTATAGAACCCATAGGGTTAAGTTCTAATTCCCTAATGAGCCCGTCCTTGAGAGGGATAGTTACCCAATGGTTAATTTCTAAGGGTTGCATTTATCATCTTTTGAGGATTAGGGATGTTAAGTCCAAAGTCATTCCTATTGAGTCAGTTCCAGTGCTTAATGAGTTTTGTGATGTCTTTGTCTATGAGCTTCTCTATGTTCCTCTCAAAAGAGAAATTGCTTTTTTATAGACCTCCTTCCCGATAATCCACCTATTTCCATTCTCCCTTAACATATGGTCCCAATGGAATTGAAGGAGTTGAAGGATCAATTGAGAGATTTTTTGGAGAAGGGTTTCACTATGTATAGTAAGTCACCTTGGGGTGCACTAGTGTTGTTCTTGAAGAAAAAAGACAGTTCTCTTAGAATGTCCATTGATTACTGGCAACTTAATAGGGTTACCATAAAGAACACGTATCCTTTACCAAGAATTGATGATCTTTTTGATTAAATTCAAGGGGCTAGTAACTTTTCTAAGATTGATCTTTGGTTCGGATACAACCAAGTGAAGATGAGGGAGACTGATATTCCCAAGATGACTTTTTGAAATAGGTATGGGCAATTTAAGTTTGTGGTTATGTCCTTTGGGTTGACTAACGCAGCATCTATATTAATGGATCTTATGAATAGGGTCTTTAAACCCTACCTTAACATGTTTGTGATTGTCTTTATTGATGATATATTGATTTATTCCTATAGTGAGGAATAGCATGTGAATGATTGAGGGTGATATTGTAAATTTTGAGGGATGAGATGTTGTATGCTAAATATGTAAATTTTGAATTATGGTTGAAATAGGTCGTATTTTTGGGGCATGTGGTGTTGGGTGATGTCATTATGGTGGATCCTAAGAAGATGGAGGTGATAAGGAATTGGCCTGTACCCTTGACTCCTTTGGATATTAGGAGTTTCTTGGGTTGGTGAGTTATTACCGGAGGTTTGTAAATGGTTTTTCATCTATTGCTTCCCCATGACTAAGTTGTACTAAAAGAGGCAAGTTTGTTTGGATAGATGAATGTTAAAAGAATTTTCAAACCTTGAAAGATAAGCTTGTCTTCTTTCCTTTCTTGACTCTATCAGAAGGGTTATAAGGATTTATGGTTTATTGTGATTCTTCAAGGATTGGTTGAGGGGGTTAGGTTGAATGAATTTCAAAATGGTGGTGTAGTGGTATTTGATGCTTCCATATGTTCTTTGATTGAGGAAGTCAACTTAGAGTTGGACACCTTGGTAAAGGATGGTAAAGTGGGAGTTTTCTCTCAAGGGGGATATGCTACCCTTATGTACCAAAGCAGGTTGTGTTCGCCCAATGTTAATGACTTCAGGGAGTTGATTTTGAAGGAGGCTCATGATTCATCTTACTATATTCTTCCTGATTCAATGGGAATGGATAGAGACTATAGAGAGGTATCTTGGTGAGGTTGGTGTGATGGCTTTGTTAGTACCAAATTTGGTTATGGAAGTTTTGGAGGAGATGAGGTTGACAAGAAAGATATGGAAGGCTCAAAGTAAGAAAAAGTCATACTCTAATATGAGAAGGAGAGAACATGAGTTCAAGAATGGTGATTGGGTTTACTTGAAGGTCTCACCCATGAATGATATGGTCTAGTTTGGCAAGAAAAGTAAATAGAGCCCAGGGTTTGTAAGGACTTATAGAATTTTGAGGATATTTGGTAAGGTTGCATATGAATTGGAGTTGCCAATGGTTATGAATATGATTAATCTAGTCTTCCATGTGTCTATGTCAAGGAGATGTGTTAGTGACCCAAGTTCCATAGTGCCCATGGAGGTTATGGGTGTTGTGGAGGATAACTTGACCTATGAGGAGGTTACTAGTTGAGATATTGGATAGACAAGTAAAAGTTGAGGAACAAAGATATAGCATCCGCCAGGATCCTTTGGAGGAATCAATAAGTTGAAAGTGCCACTTGGAGCCAAAAACTGACATGAGGAAGCGATATCGGTACCTCTTCCACTTTATTCAAGCCTAACATAATATATTAAGTCACATCTATGATTTAAAGTCTTAAGGTTCAGTCCTTATGTCATCTTGCATGCATTCATATTTATGATAACAGGTTTATGGTGATTTTTGACAGTCATGTTCAGAAATTTTGAAAATGATGTTTAAGTGCATTTGTTGCATTCATATCGGTCTAAAATCTTCATGATTACTTCTATAATGCATGCTTCTTTGACATTCGGGGATGAATGTTCCCAAGAGGAGATATTGAAATGCCACACACATGCTTTGGAAAGGCTCATAATTATAATTTTCATATATCTCTAAATTTGTAGGTGATTTTGGAAATCCAACATCATATTCTTGATTAGGGGCAAACATTGAGTGGGAGATGGGAATAATTAGATTTTAGTGGACTCGCAGAGAAAAATGATTTTCAGTAATTTTTATTTTTGAAAGAGCTTTCGCGCCCTAAGTGCGACGTGGCCTGGGCACGGATCAATGTAAATTCTCCTTTGCATTTGGTCCACGTCACGAATTGGATGCAGCCTAGTACAAATTTTTCCTTACTTTTTTTGTTTCGGCCAAGGGCATTGGGATCATAACCCTATGCCCACTTAATTATGAAATCACCCATACTAGCAATTTTTGAATTCTATATAGAATCCTATCTCAAACCCCTCAAGATTCTATCAATTCTCTCATTCAAATCTAAGGATCTCAAGATCAACTTTGGAACTCAAGGATTCATTTCAAGCTCTTGGACTACTTCAAGTTCACCTCAAAGGATTCAAGGTTTAAGGTATGTGGGTTTTATCTATTGTTTCCCTTCCACCCATGGAGCCCAACCTTTTTCTTTCATGAAAATTGCATGTTTTCAAGTGGTGCACCTATGGGTATCTTTTAAGAATTCTAAGCATAAATTATGTTCGGGTTTTATGAAATATTAATTGATTATGTATGACAATCTATTTCAAACTGATACCATGATTTGATTACGTCCATTAGGACTATGCATGTTTTGAGCTATGAAGATAGCTTTATCATGAGCTTTTGTAATGAATTTCCAAATATTCTACAAGAGAGTTTTAGTACATATTGGTGAGTTGATTTTCATTAAGTTTACTCATCTTATTTTACTCTCGAATGGCATAATGAACTAGTATCATGAATCTACCAGGTGTTTGATAAAATAACATGACAAGAATTTCAAATTATTGATGATCTATTTTATGATTTATAAGTCAAGTGACTATATGATGATTAAGCGCTTTCAATTATGTATTGAATTCATGAAAAATATCAAGTTGAGCCTATTTCAAGATTTTATCCTTTTGCGAGCCATTCTTGCTAAGTTGAGGAAATCTTGTATGATTATTATTTACGCTCATGCTCAAGTTAGGCTCAGTTGTAGAGGTCATGTATTTTTTTAGAGCTACTCATGTCTTGTTTCATGTCTCTTACAAGTTAATATTAAAGTTATACTTATTTCAAGTATTTAGTGGGATTAGACTTAGCACCAATTGAGGCTTTGGGTGGGGGGCTCGACTCAAGGGGTCCTTACATAAAGTATCTAAACAATGTGCCACATAGGATTGTATTTTTCCCTCTTATGGCATCTAGTGGATCCATCTAGCTATGCCATACCTTGTCCGAGAGGGCGGAGGGGGTGATATGCCTCGATCACCTTACTGGTGGGGATGACATGCTCCGATTTACGTATGTTTCCATCATGTGTGATCATGTATGGTTTACCTTCGCAAGTAGACCATACCTTGTTGAGAGGATAATGTGACTCGATCACCTTGGCAAGGGGGTGACATTCCTTGATCATCTAGCCAAGGAAGTGATATGTTTTGGATTTCAAGTAGTAGCTCACTTGGTCTATGGTTGTTAAGGTCTCTTCCCATACATATACTATGTACTATGCAAGTTGAACATTTTACAAGCATGTATTATTACAAGCATTGGTCATGCATGCCATGTTATATATATATATCCATTACTTATGATTATGCATTTTGAACATATTGGCTTATGTCAATGTTGCATTTTATCTCGCATACTTAGTACATTCAAATGTACTAATGCATACTCTGGGGACTAGAGCTTCTTTCGATCATCCTCCACGTGGCTAGTTCGGCACTCCAGAGATAAGCATTAGTGAGTCCTCAAGTTCGAGAACACTATCTATATTACTCTTGCTATTTTGACACATTGATATTGAATACTTGTTATTATGAGGGTGAGCCCAGAAAGTGTCTTGGCCCCTACTATATTCCAAGTTAGAGGTGTTGTTGGATATCATAATGTACTTCTGTTATGAGCTTGGATCTTTATGCTTTTATAAATATCAAGATTTTTCTTAGTCCCGCTTCCCTTTTTATTATAACTCTTGTTATTGTTTACTTTGCTTCCATGACCAATGATGTGTAATTGATATACTAAGAGGCTTGCTTGGGTCCCTTTGGGTACCCATTCGCTGTGTCACATTTAGGCCTTAGGCTTGGGTCATGACAGTTGAACCCCACCTTATGTCTCTTTCGGTGCTATATCTAGTCCAACAGAATACTTGACATAGTGAAAGGGGTAATCATAACTTGAATGACTCGTGAAAACATTATATCATAGTAAGAGTAGCTCATTCATATACTTGACCCCTACAAGTGAGTATATAACTTATACTAGAGGGTAAAGCATTTCATAAACTTGACCCCTTCTAGCGGGCATTGCTTACACAAAAGAGTAGGACTTATATTATAATTGACCTCTTCTAGTGAGCATTAGTTTGTACATGAGGGTAAAACACTTATCATACTTAACCCCTTCATGCAGACAACATTCATTCATCAATAGCAGTTTTCAAACCAACATACTAGCCACGAGATGGTGGATAAGTAAGAGGTCTGGTCTCTACATGGTTAGATCATGTAGGATAAAACACTTTTAGTAATTAGAACATACTAAGTGTGCGAGATGCAATGAAATAAGGGAATATAAGCCATAAGAATCAACATGCATAATCATATCCAATAAATATAAAATCAATACAACATGAATGATCAATGCCTTATTCAAATCATGCATAGAGGACATTCAAATCTCATAAAATAACATACATATGTGGAAAGTGACTGTAACCAACAAATAAGACTATATGAGCTCTGATATGAAATCCTAATATTTCCTCCATACTAGACAAGGAGTGGTCTACATGCCAAGGTAAACCATCACTCACCTTATGGGCACTTCTCCATTTCGAAGAGAGAGTTTCACCAATGCCTTATGAGAATTTAACCTATTTTGGTTAATAAATATAATGAGATACCTTGCTGAAACTCTATCCTTTTCGATTATTATTTATGAATGTATCTTTAGAGACCTTACTCTTTTTGATTAATCATGCAACAAGCCAATCACAAATCTATGGTAGCAATATAGTTAAGGGACAGTGGCAATGAACCAAGGTCCTCTTGGTCCTAAGTCAGCATAACATGTAATACCTAATTCATATACATAATCATATCATCCATAATTTTGAAACACATAATAGTATCATAAGAGTAGATCTTCAAAAGCATTACGTCATATCATTCATAACTTTCACAATATTCTCATGTATTTATAGCATGCTTATTAGCGCTTAAACATTCATAACTTGCATCTCTAGCAATAAACCTTTCATCAACATAAGAAGTTTTATCATATAAGCTTAATCAAAATATAGTGGGTCTATGCACAAAAGCTTAAAATCATGGAAAATAAGAGTTAAGAAGATAGTGAATTAAAACAAGATCATTTAGGAACTATTCAAAATAACGCCCAATATTTAGTAAAACCCTGAGTTTGGGTATCATGAAATTCATCTCAAAAATCCCTAATCTTCATAGTATCGTATTATGCATAGCTTTGATAATTAATGCCAACTCATAGGATATGCCCTTGATAGGTCTTCATGCACAATCAAATCATACTTGACAAAATCAAAACTTAAATCTTGTTGATAAAGAATATTAGGAAGTAACCATAAAGGAATCAACCTTGAAATCAAGAAATTTTATTAAAAAAGAAAAGTATTTTGGCCTACATGGATGTAAGGACCCATGGATGAAGAACCCACATAACTTAGAGTAAAATATACAAGAACATTAAAGAGAATCATGGATTTGGTGAAAAACTTGAAAGAAATTAAGGTTTGTTCTTCAATGGAGGATTGGGTCATCTTCATTGACGAAATAAATTTGAATGAGTAAAGGAGAAGGTTATTTGGAAATGAAAATAGGCTTAGAAATTTTTATATAGGTTAAATGAGTTGGAAAACCCATTTAGGAATGTAAAGATATTATGAAGAGTCAAAAAATGACATTTTAAGGTGTCCCGATATCAAAATCGGTGGTCCAGGGGTTCCATCATCGAATCATTTGGCGGTATGCCAAATGGGACCCTTAGACTGCCTTTTTTGATAGTTTTTTAAAATTTCTAAAGTGATTCAACAGTCAATTGGGTGGATCATGGAATGCATTTGGCAGTTAAATTATCCGTTGCCCTTTTTGATAGCCTAGACAGGCTTTAATAAAATGGTCAAAACTTCTTGCTCCAAAATCAAAATAACGTGAAATTAGATGCATTGGAAATTTATTCCATAGACATTCAATTTGCATAGTAAATCACATAATTAATTATATGCTATGAGATATTACTATTTGAAATTGATCCTTATATGAATTCATACCAAAACTAAGTTTATTGGAATACCTTGGTCTTGGCTCGATGTAAAAGGGGCCTTATGACCCCAAATCACATGTAATGTACCTTGAATGAATAATAATTTATCCCCATACATTAGAACTCATCAAGTGGATCCCATACGGATGTGAGAAACAACCCAGTCTTATCTTGAAATCTAGGCCATCATAGTTTTAAAATGAACTCCAGCACAACAAGTCTGCATTATGATCCAATTTCACCCAAGAACAAAATTGTCTAAAGGTTTTCAAATTTGAGTAAGGGAATATGGAGATATCCCTAGACCAATATATATGGGAATACTAAAACATTTCATCTTTTTTAGGCCTAATATCACTCTCAAAACTCCTAAAAACCTCTCCAAACTTTTCCAAATTCCTTTTTCAAATTCCATCAATTTTCTAGGGTTGAAGGCTCTTCCATCAAAGGATAAGCATCAAGGCGATTCAATAAGATTAGTTAAGTCTTCTCCCATATTTTTCAAGGCTTCAAGATATGTAAGATTGATATGCTGTCAAAATATATAACTTTTGATACTTAAGACATGGAATTTTGTCTATTGTCAATGTAATGTCAGTAGGTTTGATATGTTTTAGTGTTTGGTTTGCAAGATTTAAGGGTTGGCACAATGGTTGGGTAAAGTATGTAGAAGTCGCTAAATTTAAAGATCCACAAGACCCTTTACGAGCTGTAGAGTAATCTACAAGCTATGAAGGAGATTTTGTGTGAAATTCCAATGAAGGGTGGATGTCTAAAGTTTGGTCTACGAACATGTAGATGAGTCGTGGAACACTTTACTAGTCATAAACTTTAGCACCCTGATGATCAAAAAGGGATGACTTGTATAAATATCATTAGACGAAATCCCCTATGAGGCGTAGAACCCTTTATGAGCTATAGAGGGGTATCGTAGAAGCCAAGTCTAGAATTGAACCAATAGTTCACGAAAGCCTGACTACAAGCCTTAAATCACTACACAGCCCGTAGAGCACCTCATGGAGCCTGCTGTCCCAATTATCCTATATTATTTTTTATTTGCATTTTCAACATTATAAATAGGCTTCTAGGTTACTTTTCTCAGGAGAAGCAGCGAGAATATAAAGAAAAACATTAGAGAGTTTGACAAATACTTGTAAAATTTAATTTTATCTTCTAATTGCAATCTTATGATTCTTATTGAAACTTTGGATTTTTTTGTGCTTAATTCAATTGTGTACGTGTTCTATTATGTTGTTAAAATTCATAAGTCTTGCATCTACACTGATCATGAGTAGCTAAATCCACAACTAGGATTATGGAAACCATGAAGAACTAATAAAGTAAAATCGATAATTCATAATTCTTGAAAAGTGTACATACATGTATTAATTGATTCTCTTTGTTTTGCTTGTTTTCTCATGGAGGTCAACCTTAGAACCTGCCTAGTGTTACTCACTAGACCAAGGTAGTTGTTAATAGGAAAAAGATTAATTAACAGAATTTTATCGATATTTCTCTTCTAATCAATCAAACTGGGCCAAGCGGATGTTGTACTTGGACGATAGGTAATGGCTAGTAATGTTACTCTACCGTGATGGACCAAATCACATAGTTAAATTTGCCTCTCTCTTGGGACAAAAGGTTTGGTGAACTTAACTTTCCATTTTTCATGCTACACACTAGAAAAGAATTTGGTTATCTAGTGATGCAAAGTTAAGGAATCATGGGGAACCCAATACCCTAGTTTCTCATCATATTAATTAAACACTCATCTTAGTATAGAGTTATTTTTACTATTTATTATAAAAACCACCCCCTTTGGGGAGATAAGTTGGTTAGTAAACCCAAATTACAGAGTTGAATTCTTCTAAGTCTACCATATTTCCTAGTGTTTGACCTTAACCTTTGTTAGGTTCTATATCTTGACAATGATCACTTTAGCCTAAAAAAGGAGGTTTAGTGACATCAAAATTTTAACCCCGTTGCCGAGAAATACTGCTAAACTTAATTCAAGTAATTTGGGAATTAATCCTTATTTTCCTCATTTTATGTTTTTGTTGTTTTTATTTTCTTTTAGGGTATAGGTTTATTGTATGCCCAACATGCAAAGTCGAGACATACCCTTGTCTTCGTTTAACCCAGAGATCCAGAGAACACTAAGAAGAACGGACTAAGATAATTCCAACTATGTGGCAAATATGACTTTGAACCAGAATGAGAATGATAATGCCAACAATGAAAACTCCCACCTCCTCTTGAGGATATTACTCTATAAAGATAGGACTTCAATGCAGATACTTATCGATGGAATCAATATTGACTGAACCCTATGGCTCCAAATATTGCCTGAGCTACTGTGTTGCCACTACTACGAACTGACATAAAGTTTTTGGATTCAAGTGGGTTACTTCAGATGCTGCCGAGCTATGGGTTGTTCATGGGCCAACCATCAGAGGATCCGTATTGCCATCTATATAACATTGTATTTGTTTGCAAGAGTTTTGGGAATACAAAATTTGTCTATGGATATTGTTGACCTTCATCTTTTCCTATTATCTCTAATAGGTAATGCAATACTATAGATATCCGCGCTCTTATAGATTTCAATCACCAATTAGACTGAGTTACAAATGCATTCTGATGAGGTACTTCTCGAGATCGAAGAATCACAAGTTGAAAGACCAAATCAGCAACTTTGAGCAACTTAATGGTAACTCGATCAATACTACATAAGAGTGGTTCACTAAATGCTTAAGGAGAGTCCAGACCATAAAATTTTGATGATGCTTTAGTGGAGATTATACAATTATGGGGGACATGTTCTTGGATCAACCATTTACAAGGATTGTTGAAAGGATAGAAAGAGCATCTACCAAAATTTTACATACTATCAGTATTGGTTTGAAGCAAGCTAAAATAAATTAAGTGATTATGCTAGAGCTTTGTCAAATATGTACAGGTATAGAGGTGATGATGAAGCAAAATCAGGAATGCGTTAATATAACTATTCATCAGTCTCCATGAGCACCCATGTATGATGATCCCTACTGTGAGGAGAACACTTGTTTATTGATGATCAAATAGAGGGTTTTCAGACCAATACCTAAGGATCCAAGCAAGATTACTGGTGCCAAAGTCAAGGAAATCAAGGTCGAAACTTTAATTGAGAAGGAGATTTCATAGAATCGTAGAGGGTACAATAATAGGAATCGGTGCCAAGATAGAGATGCAAATTAGGGCCACAAAGATGGTTACCAAAATAGTCCTTGTGTGATACCACAGAATTGGAGCATTGATGGTTATAGTTCTAGGATTGTGGAGATTTTTGACCGCTTATTATAACAACTGAGAAACAGGATGAGACTTTAAGGGTGATAAAATCTGAGATCTCTAGTATAAATTAGAAAATCGAGTCTCATTCTATTGCTATCAAACATCTTGAGCAACAGTTTGGTCAAGTATCAACTCAAGTCGATCAGTGTTAAGAGGGGTATATTGTCTAGCAACACAGTTGAGAATCTGCAGAATGAAGAGGAGTGTATGGTGGTTATTGCTTGTCATGGTAAAAGTACCATCGATCATCCTATGTTGTTAGATGAGGATGATGTTTGAGAGGAGATAGTTAGGGGAAAGAATGTGAATACAAGAGATAATTATGGCAAGGATAGGGTGAGTGATATTGTAGATGCACCAAAGAAGGTGAAACCCATTCGCAGGCCTCCTACTGATATTTCCTCGGAGAATTAAAAAGAAAAAGGAGGAATCCAAGTTCAAGAACTTTCTCTCCATGCTGAAATGACTCTCTATCCACATCCCTCTCATTGAGATACTGGAGAAGATGCTAGGGTATGAAAAGTTCATGAAAGGCCAAGTTACAAAGAAGCACACTATGAGTCAGGATCTCTCCTAAAAGCTTCAACACTGCAGTGCATTTACTATGAGGTCCTTGGTTCAAAAGAGAGAAGTTCCTGGTCCTTTTTTGACATACCTTTCACCAAAATTTATCTAATGCCCCTTGTGGTCTTCAAAAAGGTAGGACTAGTAGCCCCTACTTCAACGAACATGTGGTTATTGATGGCTACTCACACAATGAAGAAGCTTGCAGGAATACTTTACAATGTGCTTATCAAAGTGGATAAAGTCATATTCCTCATAGACATTGTGATCCTGGTATGTGATGTTGACTTCAAAGTCCCTATCATTTTGGGAAGGCCTTTCTTATTCATTGGTCGTACCTTAGTGGATATGGAGAGGAGCCAACTCATGTTCAGATTAGGAAATGATAAGGTCGTGTTCAACATCTTTCAGTAGACAAAGAAAGAAGATAATTTGATAGTGGTCTCTGTTATTTACAATGTTGATGATGTTAAGCCAGAAGTACCACTTGAGGTGAGAATGGGTGTCGATAGTTTTGAAGTTGTACTAATGAACTTTGATAATGATGGCATCCCTAATTATTAGGAGACAGTGAATGTGTTTGGAGTATCTTACACCTCTAGGCACCACACTAAGTTGGAGCTGGATTTGCAGAATTGAGAGTCACCATCACCAAGCCATCCATAGAAAAACCATGGGTGCTAAAGTTGAAGGCTCTTCCAGTACCATCTGAGATATGCATTTTTGGGAACTAAAAACACCTTGCTAGTCATAGTTGCTGGGGACCAGAATGATGAGCAGGTGGATGCCTTTGTCATGGTACTTAAACAATTCAAAAAGGCCATTGGATGGACGATTATAGATATCATTGGTATCCCTCCCGAGGTATATACATATAAAATCCAATTGGTCAAGGAATACAATCCAAGTATTGTGCATCAAAGGCATCTCAACCCCCCTATACAAGGGGTCATGCACAAAGAAATCATAAAATGGTCGAATGTAAGAGTGATCTATCTAATTGCTAAAAGTGAATAAGAGAGCCTAGTTTAGTGTGTTCCGAATAAAGGGGGCATCACTGTGTTTCCAAATGCTATCAATGAATTTATCCCTATGTGGCAAGTCACGAGATGGAGAGTGTGCATGGTCTACCAGAAGCTTAATCCATCAACGGAAAAGGACCACTTCCCTATGCCTTTAATGGATAAGATGCTAAACCGATTGGCTGAAAAGGGCTAGTATTGCTTTCTTGATGGGTATCTACAACAAGATCACTATTGCTCCAGAAGATCAAGAGAAGATGACATCCATAAGCCCCTATGGCACCTTCCCATTCAAGAGGATGCTATTCAAGTTATGTAATGCTCCAACAACATTCCAAGGGTGCATAATGTCCATCTTCCTAGACATGCTAGACAACACTATTTAAGTGTTCATGGATGACTTTAGTGTTGTTAGGGATTCATTTGAGGACTTCTTGAAACACTTACATACTGCATTAAGAAGATGTGAGAAGTGCCATATGGTGCTAAATTGGGAAAAGTATCACTTTTTGGTGAAGGAGGGCATTGCGTTAGGGTATAAAATCTCCATCAAAGGAATTGAAGTTGGAAGAGCTAAAGTGGAAGTGATCGAGAAGCTTCTCCTACCCGTCTCTATGAAGGGTGTTAGGAGCTTCCTAGGATATACAGGGTTCTACCAGCATTACATAAATGACTTCTCTAAAATTGCACATCCGTTGTGCAAGTTTCTTAATAAGGATACTATGTTTGTGTTTGATGATGCATGCCTCAAAGCCTTTGAAGGATTGAAGCAAAAGCTGATTTCAACCTCAATCGTTATAGTTCCAGATTGTTCAAAGCCTTTTGAAATTATGTATGATGCAAGTAGGGTTGTGCTAGGTGTAGTACTGGGACAACATAAAGAAATGATATTATATCCTATATACTGCGCTATCAAGACCCTAAATATAGCCTAGAAGAACTACACTATCATTGAGCAAGAGTTACTTATGGTGGTCTTTGCGTTCGAGAAATTCAGGTCATATCTATTAGATACCAAACTGGTGGTGCACATAGACAACTTAGCATTGCATTAATTAATGGAAAAGAAGGATGCAAAACCATGATTGATAAGATGGGTACTCCTCCTTCCTGAATTTGATTCTGATGTCATCGATAGAAAAGAGACCAAAAGTTAAGTCAGAGCTTACCTTTCCAGGATAGTAGATGGGGCAATGGCAATGTGTGATGATGGATTAGATATCGATAACTCATTCCAAGATAAAAAAAGTGTTGACAGTATCCTATAACTTAGTACTATAGTTTGCAAACTATGCAAAGTACTTGGTAAGCGATATTGTGCGGCCTAATCTAAATTCCCACCAGCCCTAGAAGTCCATACCTGATGCAAGAAAGTTCTTTTGGGATGATCGATACTTGTTTTATATATATATATGAATGATATTATTCATCCTACATTCCTAAGGTTAAGATGATTAGTATCATCGAGGCATGTAACTCATCACTGGTAGGTCGGCATTATAGTGAAGTCCGAACATTACATAAGATTTTACAATATGGTTATTATTAACCCACAATCCACTAGGATGCTCACGAGTATGCCAAAGCATGTGCTAGATGCTAGAGAGAAGGTGGTGTTTCTCACAAGCATGAACTCCCTCTAAATCCCATTATGGTGATTGAGTTAATTGATGTGTGGGGAATAGAGTTCATAGGCCCCTTTGTTAGCTCATACGAAAATAAATACATCGCCCCTTTGTTAGCTCGCATGGAAATAAGTACATCTTGGTCGTTGAAGATAACATATCAAAATAGGTGGAGGTAGTTTCTCTACCCAATAATGAAGGCAATAGCATCACATTATTTCTTAAAAAAGAATATGTTCTCAATGTTAGACACCCCTTGGGCGATCATTAGCAATGAAGGTTCTCATTTTTACAATAGATTATTCAAGGCTCTATTTTAAAAATATGGAGTAAAACATTGGGTGTCAACAACTTACCATCATTAGTCACGAAGGCAAGTGGAGGTGTGTAATAGCAAAATTAAATAGATTCTATCCAAGACTATGAATGTAAATCGGATAGATTAGCCTCGAAAATTTGATGATACATTATGCGCATATCGGACAACATTCAAGACCTCTATAGGCATATCTGCATACCAACTTGTCTCTAGGAAAGCATATCATTTTCCAGTAGAGCTTGAGCATAAGTCGATATGGGTGAAATGATCCCAAAATTTACCCGAAAATGTGTCTCTCAAGTGCCTGGAATCGTAATTTCCATATATCTCAAAATCCGTGCGCATCGAAAATCTGACTTCATATTCTTGTTATGGGGTCAAGTTGAGTGGAAAATAGATCTTACCCCAATTTTAGAGAAAATGGATAGCAATTTCAATTTCTGAAAAATCAAATCGCAGAGAGGTTTTTGCGCCCCTAGTGCGATGCGCCAACTGCGCGCCTCAGTACAAATTTTGCCCAGTTTTTCTATCTCGGTCCAAGGCTTTGGGTCTTGGGCCTAAGTGTTTACATGAGTGAACATGCCAATATTCAGCCTAATTTCACCCTCATATCATTCAAGACATTCCCAAATACACTCCCAAACACTTATACAATATTGTATGTCCGAAATTCAAACCTCAAACACATCCGATTCTAAGGTTCTCATTCAAGCTTCAAGTTTTCATCTACAATCTTCATCAGGCTATTCTCCGAAGCTAAGGTATGTGGGTTTCTTTCATGATTTCCTTTCTCCCATGATACCCAAGTTTCTTTTTACTTAAAATTGCATGATTTAAACTTGATTTACTCATGGGTCTTAATCAGTATGAATTTTGCTGCACATTATGTTGGTGTTTCATGAAATTATGGTTCTTTTAGCATGTTTTGAGCTATGAATCTAAGATCTAATATAAGATTTGATGAAGTATTTAGATGTATATTGCTTGAGGTTATTACAAAGTATCTATTGATGGTTTTACATTGAATTTTCTAGCATAATTATAGTTTTGAATTGCATGGTTTTACACAAGCATTACACATCCGCCAGGTGTTTGCAAAAAAGTTTAGTTATGGTTGTCTTGAGGAATTGATGGTCCAATGCATGTCTTGTAAGTTAAATGACTATATAATGATGAAATGAACATATGTATATCGTTTTCTCCTATATTATGTTAGAATGTGACCATGCCCTACTCGAGGGTTCCACGCCAAGTAACCTTGTTGAGGGGTTCGTACCTTGATAACCATGTCGAGGGGTTTGTACCTTGATAACCATGTCAGATGGTTTGTACCTCGATCACCAAAGGTGGTAAGGTACGGTGATCCACCAACCATGTCAAGGAATTTATACCTTAATAAATATATTGGGGGGTTTGTACCTCGATCATCACGGGTGGTAGGGTGTGATGATCCACAAACAAATTGATGGGGTTGGTACCTCTATCACCAAGGATGGTAGGGTGCGACTATCCACCAGTATGAAAGTGGTCTCTTCTTACAAATGTATTATGTTCTGTACAAGCAAGATTAACCACATAACATCTCATATGCATGCCATATTGTTAATTGGTACTCATTGCCAATGCTTAAGCATTTTGATTATGTTCTTATCGCTTGTTGCATTGCATCCTACATACTTAGTACATTCAAACATACTAACGCATAGTATATGCCTACATGATGTAGCCATGTACGAACTCAAGCACCACTTGATCATCATCCTCCACGTGGCTAGTACGACATCTCACAAGCTCTTTGGTGAGTCCTCCATTTCAGGGACAACATTTATGATCTCATGCTATGTTGTAAGTATATTTGTTTTATGTAAATGTTGACTATGAGGGTAAGCCTGGTAGCTTATCTTGGCCCCCACTAAGTATCTATGTTTTTAGGGTGTTGTTGGACATGTTTGTATTATGCTTTGAGCTTTGACTCTCTGTCTTGACTTTTGATGATTATGATATGAGAATTTTCCCTTAGCCCCATTTATCCTTATCTACTATATCTTGTTGTATTTTGTTACTTCCGTGACCAAGGATGTGCGTATAATATGCTAAGAGGCTTGTTTGGGGTTACTTCAAGTTCCCCATCCACCATGACATGTCTAGGCCCTAGTCTTGGGTCATGACAGTAAGTGTTGAAGAAGTTGAATCTAGAGTGGAATGATATGGCAAACTCAAGATTAGGCCCACTCAATGAGCTTGATGTATTTTATCATGACCCAAGCCTAGGGCCTTGACGTGACTCGGCGCAAGCGGAACTTGAAGGGACCCCAAGACTTAGCACATCATTACACATCCTTAGTTGCGAAAGCAATAAAATAATAATAAGAGATAGTAATTCGAGATAATCGGGTCTAAGGGACATCTTTCATATCGTAAACAATAAGAGTCAAGAGAGAGCGAAAACTTATAACATTACACATGACATGTCCAATAACACCTCTACTACATACATAAGAATGGGGGCCAAGACAAGCAACCGGTCTCACCTTTATAGTCAACATATACATAAAAGAATGATAGTTAGAACATAGTATGAGATCATAAACATTATCACTGAAATAGAGGACTCATAAAAATGCTTAAGAGAGGTCGTATCAGTCATGAGGAGGAGTATGAATAAGTGGGGCTTCGGTTCCAACATGGTGACATCATGTAGGCATAGAGTATGCATTAGTACATCTGAATGTACTAAGTATGTAGGATGCAATACAGCAAGTGATAACCAGCATAAGTAAAATGCATAACATAGGCAATGGATAAACATAGAAAATATGTCATGTATGGATGATGCTTGAAGTAAAACCTTGCTTATATAGAACATAATACTTGTATAAGGAGAGACCATTATAGGGCATATCAAAGGTCTACCAACCCCTTAGAGAGGCGAATGAGGTATGAACCCCTCAATTGGTTGATGCGATACAAACCTTCCAACAAGTTTATCAAGGTACAAACCCCTCGACATGGTTGTACAGGCCTACTACCTCTTGAGCGAGGCTATCGAGGTACAAACCCCTCAACAAGGTTACCCGAACCTATAACCCCCTGAGTGAGGTTTGGTCAATTGACAACACTATAGGACAACATCATATACATATATTCCTTTCATTATCATATAGTCATTCAACTTATAAGACATGCATTGGATCTTCAATTCCTCAAGAAACCCATAGCTAGACAGATTATCAAACATTTGGTGGGTGTGTAGTGCTAGTGTAAAACCATGTAATTCAAGAGTGTAATCATGTTAGCAAATCCAAAGTAAAAACATCAATATATAATTGGTAACCCTCAAGAAATTTACACCAAAAACCTTCATCAAATCTCATAATAGATCTTATATTCATAGCTCAAAACATGCTAAAACAATCATAATTTAATGATACCCCTACATAGTATGTAGTGAAATTCATAATAATTAAGACTCATAAGTAAATCAACTTTAAATCATGCAATTTTAAGTAAAAGGAAGCTTTGGTATTAGGGCAGAAAGGAACCCATGAAAGAAACCCACATAGCTTAGCTTTAGAGAATAGCCTGGTGAAGATTGGATATGGAGACTTGAAGCTTGAATGATAACCTTAGAATCTAGATGAGTCTTGAGACTTGAATTTAGGAGATTAAATATTGTCTAAGTGTTTGGGAGTGTCGTTGGGAATGTCTTGAATGATATGAGGGTGAAATAAGGCTAAGTATAGTCATTTTCATGTATGGAAAAACTTAGGACCAAGACCCAACAGTCTTGGATTGAACTAGCAAAATAGTCAACAAAATGCACATCTCCAAAGCCAATCTACGACATGGCCAGAGCACATAAAGCTCACTAGAATTCGCATTTTGGAAATTTAAAATTGCTAATTATTTGCTCTTAAATCTTATCCCTTTCTCACATCAGCATAAGACTTTTGGTGTCTTTGGGCTATTTTCAACCTTTCTCTAATTATCCTTACCTTCTTCATAGCATCCATAACCAGATCCGGGTCTAACAAAACTATTTCTCCAACTTCAAACTACCCAACCAATGATCTACAATGTATACCATGGAGAGCCTCAAAAGGAGACATTCTGATACTAAAATGATAGCTATAGTTATAGGCAAACTCAATAAATAGAAGTTTATAATCCTAACAACCCTTAAGCTGCAATACACAAGCCTTTAAGCATATAATCAAGTGTTTGGATAGTTCATTTGAGGGTGAAAGGCCATACAAAGCTTTACCTTGGTTCCATGACCTCCTTGGAAGGACCTCCAAAAGTGTGAAGTGAATTGTGCACCACGATCCAATATGATGGAAAAAGGAACCCTGTGCAACCTCACCAAGTCATAAATGTACAACCTAGAATAATCTTCAGCCCTATATGTAGTCTTAGCCAGTAGAAAGTGACCCGATTTGTTCATCCTATCAACGACAACCGAAATGGCATCAAAACACTTTCTAGTCTTGGGGAATCCAACCACAAAATCAATATTAATCTCCTCCCACTTCCAAGTAAAAATCTCTATATCTTGGACTAGGCCACCCGACCTTTGATGTTTGGATTTGAATTGCTAGCAACTATGACAACCGGAGAAATTTGGCAATGTCCCTCTTCATGCCTCCCCACCAATACCCCTCTGTCAAATGTCTAGATATCTTAGTAGACCGAAGGTGAATAGAGTAAGAAGAACCATGATCATCATCAAGAATCTTTTCCTTCAACACATCAACATAAGGCATACACAATCTACCTTGGTATCTAAGGGCACCATCTCCCTCTTGGGAGAAAACCTCCACCATGCCCCTTTTCACCAAGGGCTTCAATTCTAACAAGGAGCGATCATGAGCTTCCTTACCTTTCACCTCCGCAACCAATGAAGATTTAGAACCATCAACAACAACAACAACACCATCATTACCCTCTTCCAACCTAACTCCCAATCTAGCCAACCAATGAACCTCCTTAGCCACCACTTTGATCTATTATCGACATGAACTAGGTTACCCATCGACGCCCTACTCAAAGCATCCGCCACAACATTAGCCTTACATAGATGATAATGCACACTTATATCACAATCCTTAAGAAGTTCTAACCACCTTCTTTTTCTCAAGTTGAGATCTTTTTGGGTGAACACATATTGGAGACTCTTATGATCATTAAACACATCAACATGCACTCTATACAAATAATGATGCCACATCTTTAATGCAAAAACCATGGTGACTAGTTCAAGATCATGGGTAGGATAGTTTTTTTCACGCACCTTGAGTTCTCTAGAAGCATAGGCTATCATCTTCCCATTTTGCATTAACACATAACCCAAACCAACTCTAAAAGCATCATAATACATAACAAATCCTTCTAACTTGTCCAGTAGTGATAATACAGATGTGGACACAAGCTTATCTTTTAATATTTAGAAACTCTTTTCACACTCATTGGTCCACCAAAATTTGGCTTTCTTTGAGTTAACTTCATCATAGTGGAAGTAATAAAAGAGAACCCATTCACAAACCTCTGATAGTAACCTGCTAAGCCCAAGAAGCTCCTAATATTAGACGGGGTCAATAGTCTAGGCTAATTTCTAATCACATCCTTCTTTTTATGATCCACCTTAATATCATCCCCCAGCACCACATGACCTAGGAAGGCAACCTCTTTTAACAAAAAATCACATTTTTCATACTTAGCATACAATTTTTCTTCCCTCAATATTTGTAGCACTACCCTCAAATAACCCATATGCTCCTCCACACTATGTGAATAGATAAGAATATCATCAATGAAGACTATAACAAACTAATCAAGGTAGGATTTGGTGACCCTATTCATAATATCCCTTAAAATAGCTGGTGCATTGGCCAACCCAAGGTCATCACAACAAACGCAGAATGCCCATACCTAGCCTGAAAGGTTATCTTAGGAATATAACACTCCCTTACCTTCACTTGATGATACCCTGACTGAAAATCAATGATAGAGAAGTAGCTAGCCCCTAGCAATTGATCAAACAAATTATCAATCCTTGGAAGAGGATACCTATTTTTGATGGTGACCTTATTAAGTTGTCGGTAGTCAATGATTCTAAGAGACCCATCCTTTTTCTTCACAAACAACACCTATGCACCCCAAGGTGATTGGCTAGGCCTGGTAAAACCCTTCTCAGATAAATCTCTCAATTACTCCTTCAACTCTTATAATTCCACAGGGGCCATACGTAAGGGGGAATAGAAATAGGTTGAGTATCAAGGAGGAGATCTATACTAAAATCTGAGAGATCAACTGCCAGGCTTTAATGCAAGAGACAAACCTAGCCTTGACCACCACATTTTGACACTCTAATTCAATGACAGGTTCATTTGGGAATAGGAATTTGATCCTACAGGTTCTACAATCAATAGAGGCAAAATATGCATGCACCAAATCCATCCCAAAAATGATATCAAAATCAACCATATCCAACTCAACAAGATGACAAGGTAATATTTTATGCAATATGCAAATGAGATAATTTCTATAAATCTTTCTAGCAATAATAAATGCACTAACAGGAGTAGATACCTCATGTGACTTACACAACCATTTGAGCTCAATATGATACTTTTTGGCAATAAAAGGGATAATAATAGAAAGAGTCGCACCCGGATCAATCAATGCATACATATCAAAATCAAAGACATTTAACATACTGGTAACAATATTGGGTCCCTCATCAACCCCTTGACTCCCACGTAAAGCATAAAACTAATTGTGCCTTGGGGAATCACCTTGTTGACCGTCCCTTCGCAAATGAACCGTATTTGCACTTTGTGGACGGACCTCCTTACCCTTGTAGCTGTTACAAGGTCAATAAATCTTTTTGTGACCAACTTCTCCACACCCATAATATGCATTAGTGCCTCTCAAACATCGGACCCCATGGCCCTTACCACCTTTTGGACACATATTATTAGGGATCATACCACCATTACCCTAGTCCCTTTGGAAGTCATTGGCAAATCACCTATTAGAAGCATAAGAAGATCATTGGCCTTGATGGAACCGACCACCTTTTTGACTTTGGAACCTACCCTTAAAGTGGGCCCTATTGGCCTCATTACCCCTCCTCTTTCTTGGCTTCTCCTACTTTATTTTCTCAGTATAGGTCATCAAATGGACAAATTCATGTCACTAATCAACATAGAGAACTAGCACTCCTCACATACCAAGTAAGATACCCCTATCACAAATTTGCTCATTCTAGACCTTGGGTAAGCAACCAAGTGGGCAGTATATTTAGAGAGTTGATTGAACTTGAGGGCGTACTCCCTCAAACTCATAGAACCTTCTCTCAAATTCATAAACTCCACCAGTTTAGCTTCCCCAAGCTCCAGAGGGAAGATTCAGTTTGGGAAAGCCTCCTTGAACCCCTTCCAAAGAACTAGAATGTTGATTGCCTTCTCATCCTTCCATTGATTAAACCATATTTGTGCCACCCCCTTGAGTTGGTAAGCCGCTAGCTCCACCTTCTCTTCCATTCTAACACCCATAATAGCCAAAAAGTTGTTGACTCATCAATGAATTCTTGGGTCCTCATCTGCCTTTGACCCACAAAATTCTAAGGGATTCATCCTCATTAAGTCTCTTACCTGATATGCTACTTTAGGAGCATGAAGGGCTTGGCCCCCTTGATTGTCTTGATTAGCCACAACTTGTGCAAGCAAAGTGAGAGCATTTCAGAGCTCACCATGAGCTGGTTATTCCTTGGGTGTGGAGCTCTTTTTCCTCTTATGTTAGGCATATCTAACAACACCTTTAATCATAGAACTTAGTGAGGGCCAAGATAAGAAACCGGGCACACCCTCATAGTCATGTACATAATAAAAAGAAAAGGGAGTCTCTATACATGGTATAGGATCAAAGTCAATATCCCCGAAGTGGAGGACTCACCAACTAGCTTTGAGAGAGATCGTACTAGCCACGTAGAGGATGATGATCAAGTGGGGCTCCAGTTCCTACATAGTAACATTATGTAGGCATAGAGTATACATTAGTATGTTTAAGTGTACTATGTATGTAGGATGCAATGCAATAAGAGAAAGGCATCATAACTAAAATGCATAATAGTAAGCAATAAATAACATATTAACAATATGACATAGATGATCAATCCTTAAGTACACATGCTGATATTGAATATAGACAAGGTGTAAGAAGAGACCATCATTATAAAACCCATAGGTTACCAAGGTACAAACCCCTTTGGTTGTTTGGTAGATTATCACACCCTATCACCCATGGTAATTGAGGAACTAACTCCTCAACCCAGTTACCAAGGTACAAACTACTTGATTGGTTGGTGGATAGTCACACCCTACCACCCCTGGTGATTGAGGTACTAACCCCTCAACTTGGTTATCAAGGTACAACCCCTTGATTAGTATCAAGGTACAAACTACTCGACATGGTTACCCAAACTTTTAACCCCATGAGTAAGGCATGGTCACATTACAACACAGTATAGGATAATATCATATACATACATTCCTTTTATTATCATAAAGTCATTCAACTCATAAAACATGTATTGGACCTTCAATTCATCAAAATAAAAAAACTAGACATTTCACAAAGCACTTGGTGGGTGTGTAGTGCTAGTGTAAGGCCATGCAATTCAAGAGTGGAATCATGCTAGAAAATTCAATGCAAAACTATCATTGGATACTTGGTAACACCCTAAAGCAATGTATATCAAATCCATTCATCAAATCTCAAAATAGATCTTAGATTCATAACTCAAAGCATGCTAAAATAATCATAATTTCATGAAACACCAAGATAGTAGTGAAGTCATAATAAGTAAGAACCACGAGTAAATCAACTTTAAATCATATAATTTTAGGTAGGAAAAAGCTTGGACATCATGGGGGAAAGGGACCCATGAACGAAACCCACATAGCATGACTTTGGAAAATCCTTAAAGAAGATTGGAGATGGAGATTTGACGCTTGAATGAGAACTTTGACATTCGGATGATTTTTCGGACGTGAAATTTGGAGGTGAAATATTGTCTAAGTGTTTGAGAGAGTATTTCAGAATGTCTTGAATGATATGAGGATTAAATAAGGCTATGTATAGGTATTTTAACGCATGGGAACAATAGGACAAAGACCCAAAATCCTTGGACCGAACAACAAAACTGGCATGTTTTAACACTGTAGCAAGGCCTTGGCGCGTCGCACAAGGGACGCAAATCGCCACTAGAAATCGCATTTTTATAATTTTTATGTTTTGCTATGGTTGCTCTTAAATAACAGTTAGATGAATCTTCCACTCAATTTGACCCCCTAAACAAGAATATGGAGTTGAATTTTTGATATCACACAAAAACTTTGAGATATATTGAAATTACAATTTCATGCAGTTTCGCGGCACATTTTTGGGCATTTTTTGGAGTCTTTTCAATGGTTTATCTTGGCAAGTAGACCACTTCTTTACTGATGTGGGGTAATCATCGATATTCCAAGTTGTAGCTCACTTGTTCTTATTCTTTGTCACTTGAGGTCTTTTCCCACACATGTATTATTTTCTACGTAAGTTGAATTAATTTATAAGTATGTTTTACTTCAAGCATTGATCATGCATGCCATATTGAGATTATGCTATCTATTGACTATGATTATGCATTTTGACTATATCAAGTTATGTCTTGTTGCATTGCATCCTATATACATAGTACATTAAAATGTACTAATGCATACTTTATGCCTATGTGATATCACCATGTAGGGACTGGAGCTCCTCCTGATCATCCTCCACATGGCCTATGAGATTATTCAAAGATACGCTTGGTTAGTCCTCAACTTCAGGTACACTATCTGCTTTCTCTTGCTATCTCTAAGACTTCTTTATGTTGAACAGTTGACATTATAAGGGTGAGCCAAGAAAGTGTCTTAGCCCAGGTTCTATTCTAATTTTAGAGGTTTTGTTGGAATATTATGATGTATTTAACTTATAATCTTGGCTCTCTATGTTTTAATGATATCAAAGGCTTCCCTTAGTCCCATTTTACCTTTTGATTATCTCTTAATGTTGTTTAATTTGCTTCTGCTAGAAAGGATGTGTGATTGATATGCTAAGAGGCTTGTCTGGGTCCATAAGCGTACCCATTCTTCGTATCATGTCTAGGATTTAGGCATCGGTTGTGACAAACTTTATAATAGAGCACTAGGTTGTTAATGGTCCTCGGAATCCAACACACTACAGTGTTAAAGTCTTATTCATGGTTGTGAAGTGCACCACAATTATGAATGGGAGGTTTTGAGGGAGTTTAGGAAATGTGTCCCCTCTTCATGATTTACATCGTGCTATAAAAGTTAAGGTAAGTCTTTTTCCGTAACAAATATTTTTTGCTATTCTAGATCATGTTGATTCCAAGAGGAAGAAGTGCCTGTACACCAGAGGAGCAATTGCCTCCTCCTGCTCGTCAAGATCCTCTTGAAGGAGGGGTAGGCCAAGAAGAATTTCGAGATGCTATTACAATGTTGGCTTATGCTATTACTAACCAAATCAACCAAGGGGCCAAAACCCTTCATGCTCCTACTCCGCCCTCAAGGGTAAGAGATTCTACTAGGATTACTCCACTGGAGTTCTATGGGTCCAAAGTGGATGAGGATTCCCCAAGAATTCATTAATGAGGTATATAAGGTGTTGCCCATTATAGCGGTTAATTTGGAGGAAAAAACGTAGTTAGAGGCCTACCAACTCAAAGTAGTTACTCAAATATGTTCACTCAATGGAAGATGTAGAAGATAAATAATGATGCTATCCCATGGGAGGAGTTCAAAGCAACATTCCTCAACCAATTCTTTCCTATTGAGCTAAGGAAGGCAAAGATGATGGAATTCATTAACCTAAAGAAAAGGTATATGAGTGTGAGGGAGTATTCCCTCAAGTTTAAAGTACTCTCCAAGTATGCTCCATAATTAGTTGCCGAGCCTAGGTCAAGGATGAACAAATTTATATCAGATGTATCCGACTTGGTAAATAAGGAGTGTCATACTACCATTCTAGTAGGGGACACAGATTTGTCTTGGCTTATGACTTATGCCGAGCAACTAGAGGGAGAGAAGCTTAGAAAGAGAAGGGTTCATGAGTCCAAAAGGGCTCGATTTGAAGGTAGGTTCCAACGTTCTAAGGGTGGCCGATTTCCTTAAGGCCATAAGTTCCAAGGCTAAGGGTCATCTAATGCTTCCAACAAGAGGTTTGCCAATGAAATAGTGCCTAATTAAAGAGTCCAAGATGGTAATGCAGGGGTGACAAATCCTAGGTGCCAAAAATATGGGAAAGGCCACGGTGGCCCATGTTTGAAGAACTCTAATGCTTGCTTTAGTTGTGGTGAATTAGGTCACAAAGTCATTGATTGTCCTCGTGGTCAACCCAAAGGTAGATATGGCCATCCAAAAGGCCATGGTGCAAATGCCTATCAAAGGGGAAGATGAGGCCAACAAGAGGGTGCATAAGGCAAAAGATTCTATGCTCTTCATAGGAGACAAGAAGTTGATAAGGTGCCCTATGTTGCTAATATGTTAAAGGTTTTTGATTTTGATGTTTATCCATTAATAGACCCAAGTGCCACCCTTTCTTTTATTACTCCTTTTATTGCTGAAAAGCTTCATGTTAGTCTTGAATTATTGTATGAACCTTGTGAAGTTTCTATCCTAATTAGTGAGTCCATTGTTGCTAAAAGAGTCTATAGAAAATTTTCTCATTTACATCTTGTATAAGATCTTTCCATGTGATTTTGTTAAATTAGAGATGGTGGATTTTGATATCTTTCTTGAGATGGATTGGTTGAATGCTTATTATGCTTCCATTGATTGTAGAACTCATAGGGTTAAATTTTGATTCAATAATGAATCCATCCTTGAGTGGGAAAGTTGTGACATGGTGGTCATCGTAGATTCATTTCTTGTCTTAAAGCCCCAAAGTTGATTTTGTCTCTATCATCTTGTGAAGCATAGAGACGTGGAGTCCAAAGTTCTTGCCATTGAGTTAGTTCCAATCGTTAATGAGTTTCTGGATGTTTTTCCTGATGAGATTCCCAATGTTCATCGCGAAAGGGAAATAGATGAAATTACCCCAAAAATGCCCAAACATATGCCTCGAAAGTGCCTGAAATCATAATTTCCATATATCTCAAAATCCATGCAAGATATAAAAAATCTGACTTCATATTCTTTATCAGTAGGTCAAATTTAGTGGGGAATGGGTCTAACCCCAATTTTATAGTGACCATATCAAAACTTTATTTTTCAAAGTGACAAAAGAATAGTGAGCAGGTATGCCCCTAGTGCGACGCGGCCAGGGTAAGCCAGTATGTTAATTTTGTTCAGTTTTTGTGTTTTGGTCCAAGGTTTTTGGGTCTTGGGACTAAGCCTTTCCATACATGAAAATACCTATAACTTAGCCATTTTCACATCATATCATATAAGAC
This sequence comes from Solanum sejunctum, assembly GCA_025642045.1. Taxonomy (NCBI): domain Eukaryota; kingdom Viridiplantae; phylum Streptophyta; class Magnoliopsida; order Solanales; family Solanaceae; genus Solanum; species Solanum sejunctum. The sequence continues at coordinate 22,832 of JAOTQJ010013763.1, read as the reverse complement.
ATTCCCTAATACTTACTCAAACACTTAGACAAATATTTCACTCCAAATTTCAAGTCCCAAAACTCATCCAAATCTTAAGGTTTTCATTCAAGCTTCAAGTCTCCATTTTCAATCTTCTTCAAGGATTCTCCAAAGTTAAGGTATGTGGGCGTCAACCATTGGACCCGTTCACCTATGGTGCCCAATCTTCCTTTTTACCTAAATTACTAGTTTCTGTGTTGATTTTACTTATGGGTCTACTATTATGAATTTACTATGAACTATGTTGGGGTTTTGTAAAGGTGCAACTGTTTATGTTTTTAACAATGAATCTTTGATTTATCTTGAGATTTGAGGAAGGGTTTTGATTTATATTGCAAGAGGGTATTACCAAGTCTCAGTGGGTGGTTTTACTTTAAGATTTCTTGCATGATTTTACTCTTGAATTGCATGGTTTTACACTATCAATGCACACCCATCAAGTGCTTTATAAAATGTCTAGTTAATGTATCTTGAGTTGTTGAAGGCATAATGCTTGACATATAAGTTAAGTGACTTCATGATGATGAAAGACATGTATATATATGTTGAGTTCATGAAATGTTTTTAAGATATTGCAAGTTGATTGCCATTTTGAGGGGGTATCAAGCCTCAATCACCTTGCTGAGGGGGTGTCAAGCCTTGGTGGCCTTGTTGAGGGGTTATCAAGCCACAATCACCCTGTCACGGGGGTGTCAAGCCTCAGTGACCTTGTTGAGAGAGATATCAAGCCTCAATCACCTTTTTGAGGGGTTTCAAGCCTCGGTTCCTTTTGTTAAGAGGGTACCAAGCCTCAATCATCTTCTCAAGAGATAGTATGCCTATATTACCAATTGAGGGGTATGTACCTCAATCACCCTTTAAAAGGTTGGGTTGCCTTGGAGTTGGAGAATGGAAGGTTTGGTCTATGATAATGGTTTATTCCTACACATGTATTTGGTTCTACATAAGCATATGATTTTACTAGCATGTTTTACTTCAATCATTGATTATACATGTCATATTGTTAGTATGCTATCTATTGCATATCATTATGCATATTAATTATATTGCATATCTCTTGTTGCATTGCATCCTACATACTTAGTATATTCAAATGTACTAATGCATAGTCTATGCCTATATAATATTACCATGTAGGAACTGGAGCTCCGTTTGATCCTCCTCCTCCTCGACATGGCTAAACATATTGTTAATGTTAGCTTTTGGTGAGTCCTCAACTTCGAGAACAATATCTTTCTTATCCCATGATTATGTATAGGGCATAAATTGTGTATTTCGATTATCTATTGTCATTATTATGAAGGTGAACTCAGTTGCTTGTCTTGGCCCCCGATAAGTTCAATATTTAGACATGTTGTTGGGCAAGTATGTAATGATGCTTTATGATTAACTCTCTTTGACTATCTTGATGTCTTATGAAATGAAAGCTTTTCCTTAGTCCCTATACCCTTATTTCTACTCTTTTATTGTTGTTTAATTTCTTTCTCGACCAAGGATGTGTAATGATATATTAAGAGGCTTGATTGGGGTTCCCTCGGGTTCCCGATGTGCTGTGTTACATCTAGGCCCTAGTTTGGATCATGACAATAGATTTTGCATATAGACCTCCTTCCCCATACTCAAGCCCTTTTTATTCCCCTTACCGTATGGCCCGACTGGATTTGAAGGAGTTGAAGGAGCAATTGAGAAATTTTTTGGAAAAAGATTTTATAAGGCCTAGTAAATCCCCTAAGGATGCACCACTATTTTTTGTGAAGATAAATGATGGTTCTCTTAGAATTTGCATTGATTACTAGAAATATAATAGAGTCACCATAAAGAACAAGTACCCTTTACCAAGGATTGATGACCTTTTTGATCAACTTCAAGGAGATAGTCACTTCTCTAAGATTAATATTCGGTCTGATATCACTAAGTGAAAGTGAGAAATGTTATATTCGTTGGGCCACTTTTTGGACTAGGTATGGGCACTTTGAGTTTGTGGTTATGTCCTTTGGGTTGACTAATGCACCAGTTATATTTATGAATCTCATGAATAGGGTCTTTAAATTCCACCTTAACTTGTTTGTGGTTGTTTTCATTGATGATATATTGATTTACTCCCATAGTGAGGAGGAGCATGTAGATCACTTGATGGTGGCGTTGCAAATCTTGAGGGAGGAAAGGTTGTATGCTAAATATGAAAAATGTTAGTTTTCATTGAAAGAGGTTGCCTTTCTAGGTCATGTGGTGTCGGGTGATGGAATTAAGGTAGATCCTAATTGAGGTTAATAGAAATCGGCCTAGACCTTTCACTCTATCTGATATTAAAAGTTTCTTCGGTTTGACGGGTTATTAAATGAGGTTTGTAAATGGTTTCTTTTCTATAGATTCTCATATGACTAAATTGATACAAAAGAAGGCAAAATTTTTGTGGATGGATGAGTGCGAAAAGTATTTCCAAATATTAAAAGATAACCCTATCTCCACTCCTATCTTTGCTCTATCAGAAGGGTTAGAAGGATTTGTTGTATATTGTGATACCTCAAGAATTCGTTCGGGGTGTGTTTTGATGCAAAGTGGAAATGTAATAGCATATGCCTCTACACAACTTAAGGTGCATGAAAAGAGTTATCCCCCACCATGATTTTGAATTGGCGGCCGTGGTATTTGCTTTGAAAATTTGGCGTCACTACTTGTTTGGGGTTCATCTTCATATGTTTACCAACCACAAGAGTCTCCAATATTTGTCCACCCAAAAAGATCTTGAGACAAAGCAGGTAGTTAGAGCTCCTTAAAGATTATAATATGAGTGTGCATTATCACCCTAACAAAGCTAATATTGTCGCTGATGTTCTAAGTAGGGTGTTTATGGATAGTCTAGCTCGGATTGATTATGGTGGCAAAGAAGTGGCTAGAGAGGTTCATTAGTTGGCTAGATGAGGGGTTAGGTTGGGTGAGGTTGATAATAGTGGTGTAGCAGTTCTTGATGGTTGTAAGTCATCCTTGATTGAAGAGGTAAAGGTTAAAAAAGCTCTTGACCCCGCCATGCTAGAATTGATGGCCTTAGAGAGAGATGATAAAGTGGAGGTTTTCTCCCAAGGGGGAAATGGTGCCCTTAGGTACCAAGGTAGATTATGTGTGCTAATTATGGATGGCTTAAGAGAATTGATATTGAAGGAGGCCCACAATTCATCCTATTCTACTCACCGAAGTTCTACAAAGATGTATAGAGAGTTGAGGGAAGTGTATTAATGGGGTTAAATGAAGAGAGACATTGCCAAGTTCATATTCGAATGTCACAGTTACCAACAAGTGAAAGCCAAACTTTACAGGATGGATAGCTTAGCCCAAGATATAAAGATTCCTACTTTGAAGTGCGAAGAGATCAACGTGAATTTTGTGGTTGGGTTGGCTAAGACTAGGAAACATTTTGATTCTATTTGGGTTATTATAGATAGAATGACAAAGTCGTCTCTGTTCTTATTGGTCAAAACTACTTATGATGCTAGAAGATTATGGCAAATTGTACATTCATGAGTTAGTTAGATTACATGGGATTCCCTTGTCTATCATTTTGAATCATCGTGCTCAATTAACTTCTCACTTTTGGAGGTCTTTCCAAAGAGGTCTTAGTACCAAGGTTAAACATACCATGGCATTCCTCCCTCAAATGGATAGGCAAGCCGAGAGGACTATCCAAATCCTTGAGGATATGCTTAGAGCTTGTTTTTTAGAGTTTAAGGATAGTTGGGATGAACATCTTTCACTCATTGAGTTTTCTTACAAAAATATCTGCAACTCAAGCATTGGTATAACTCCTTTGAGGCTCTTTATGGTATATGTTATAGTTCCTCGATTGTGTTGTTTGAAGTTGGTAAATGGGTTTGCTAGCTTCAAATTTGGTCATAGAGTACTTGTATAAGGTGAGGTTGATTAGGGAGAGATTGAAAACAACCCAAAGTATACAAAAGTCTTATTCCGATATGAGGAGAAAGGGTCTTGAATTAAAGGTTGGTGATTGGGTCTATTTGAAGGTCTCACCCATCACCCAAGAAAGTTGTGGTATGGGTTAGCAAGAAGGGGAATTTAAGCCCAAGGTTTGTGGGTCTTTATAAAGTTTTAAGGAGAGTGGGTAAGGTTGCATATGAGTTAGAGTTGCCTATCGAGATGGACATGGTTCATTCGATCTTCCATATATCCATGTTGAGAAAGTGTATGGGTGATCCAAGTGCTATAGTTCCTTTGGATGTTGTGGGTGTTATAAAGGATAATTTGACTTATGAGTATGTACCAGTGGAGATTTTGGATAGATAAGTGAAGAATTTGAGAAGTAAAGATGTAGCTTCTATCAAGGTCCTTTATAGGAACCAATAAGTTGAAAATCCAATATGGGAAGCCAAGGCAGTTACAATACCCATATCTCCTACACCTTACCCAAGCCGAAGGTACTAATTTAAGTCCCCCTATATGATTTCAAGTCTTAAGCTTCAACCCTTATATCATTTTGCATGCATTCATGTTTATGGTTACAAGTTTAAGGTGATTTTGACATTCATGTTTAGATTTTTAAAAATTATGTTTAAGTGTATTTATTCCATTCATGTTGGGCTGAAATCTTCATGATTACTTCTCTCATGTATGTTTCTTTGACATTCAAAGACGAATGTTCCTAAGAGGGAGATATTGAAATGCCCTAAAATGTATTTTGAAAATGCCCATAATCATAATTTCCATATACCTCAAAATCCGTGCGTGATATTAACAATCCGACTTCATATTCATAATAAGTTTGAAAAATTAAGTGGAAAATAGGTATAACCCCGATTTTGGAGGACTCATGGTGAAAAATAATTTTCAAAAATAATTCAAGTTCTAGTAACCATCCGTTCCCTGGCCGCGATGCGCCAATGGCGCATTCAGTGTTAAAGTTGCTTGCGCGATGGGTCCTATTGCTAACCTAAGATGGACCATTCTATTGTTTTCCTTGGTTTTTCATTTTTGCCAAGGGTCTTGGGGTCATAGCCCCCATACCAACTTATGCTTGAAAATACCTATACTTAGAAAATTTTCAACTCTATATCACTTTAGACTCTCTCAAAACCCTCTCCAAGACTTAACCAAATGTTTCACCCAAATACAAATGTCTCAATCTTAATTTCGGATCTCAAAAACTCCATTAAATCTTAAAGTATCCTTCAAGTCTTCATCAAACAATCCCCAAATTTAGGTATGTGTATTTCATCCATTGGGTCCTTTCACCTATGGAGCCCAATCTTCCTATTATACGAAAATTAAATATTTTCAAGTTGTATTATCTATGGGTACCTTTTATTGTGTATTATAAGCATGAAATGTATTGGGGTTTTATGAAATGTTGATTAAATATGCATGCTTATCTAGTGTATAGTTTTCCTTGGTTTTTCATTTCTGCCTAAGGGCCTTGGTGTCATAGCCCCCATGCCCATTTATGCATAAAAAAACCTATACTTAGAAAATTTCAACTATATATCACTTTAGACTCTCTCAAAACCCTCTCCAAAACTTAACCAAATATTTCACCCAAATTGAAGTGTCTCAGTCTTAATTTCGAATCTCAAGAACACTATTAAAGCTTTAAATCTTCTTCAAGTCTACATCAAACAATCCCTAAATTTTGGTATGCGGGCTTCATCCATTGAGTCCTTTCACCCATGGAGCCCAATCTTCCTATTATATGAAAATTCTATGTTTTCAAGTTGCATTATCTATGGGTATCTTTTATAATGTTTTATAAGTATGAAATATGTTTGGGTTTTATGAAATATTGATTAAATATGCATGTTTATCAATCTCAAGCTTATACGATGAGTTGATCTTGTCAATTGAGACTATTCATGTTTTGAGCTATGAAACTATGGTCTATTATGAGATCTGATAATGGATTTCAAGGTATATTACATGAGGGTTTTCCAATATATTGGTGGGATGATTCGTATTGAGTTTTCTCATATAATTTCACTCTTGAAATGCATGATTTTGAACAAGTATTACACATCCACCAAGTGTTTGATGAAATGTCAGGTTATGAATTCTCAAGATATGTACATGTTTTACAAGTCAAGTGACTTCATGATGAATATAGGCTATCAAGTATGTTATGAATTCATGAAATTATCTAAGATTATTCAAGTATAAAGTTAAGCCCTATTTTCAAGATTTAGCTCTTGTGAGCCATTCATGTTAAAGCAAGGGTTCATGTATGATTATGATCTATTCCAATGTTTTCATTTTAAGGTCTCCATTAGAGGTCAAGTATGTTTAATAGCTACTCATGCTATGATTCTTTACTCATTACAATACACTAAAGATATGATTATTTCAATTATTCTGTGGGATTAGACTTAGCACTATAGATTAGATGTCGGTTTGGAGTATCTTCAAGGGTGCATACTCTTTTCCTCAAACTATGTGCCAACATAGGATTATATTATATCCTTGCTATACTAGTGGATCCATTTATGCACTTATTAATGGAAACCTTTTAGAAATGGGTCATGTTCTCATAAGGTAAATTATGGTTTGCATTGGCAAGTAGACCACTTTTTTACCAATAAGGAGTAATCATCGAGATTTCAAGTTGTAGCTCACTTAGTCTTATTCTTTCTCGGTTGAGGTATCTCCACATACATGTATTATGTTCTATGCAAATTGAATGATTTATAAGCATGTTTTACTTTAAGCATTTATCATGCATGCCATATTGAGATTATGCTATCTATTGACTATGATTATACTTTTTGACAACATCGGCTTATGACTTGTTGCATTGCATCCTACATACTTAGCACATTCAAACATACTAACTTATAATTTATGACTACATAATATCACCATGTTGGGACCGGAGCTCCTCTTGATCAACGTCCATGTGGCTAGTGAGATTATTCGAAGATAAGCTTGGTGAGTCCTCAAGTTCGGGGAAATTATCTTCTTTCTTTTGCTATGTCTAAGACTTCTTCACGTTAAACATTTGACATTATGAGGGTGAACCGGAAAAGTGTCTTGGCCCTCGCTCTATTCTAAGCTTAGAGGTGTTGTTGGAAGATTATGATGTATTTATGCTATAAGCTTGACACTCTATGTTTTTACGATATCAAAGACTACCCTAAGTCCTGTTTTCCCTTTTTATTACTCTTATTGTTGTTTACTTTGCTTCCACGACCAAGGATGTGTGATTGATATGCTAAGAGGTTTGTTTGAGTCTCTTCGGGTTCCCGTTTGCCATGTTATATCTAGACCTTAGGCTTCGGTCATGACATATGCCTTAGTATACTTGAATGTACTAAGTATATGGGCGTGCACATGCTTATTAACTTATATGCCTACAATCAATGTTAGATGACAAGGGCATATATATTGACATAAGTATAAATGAAAAAATATAACAGTAATATGAAAAAATATAACATTAATATGGCATGAAATCTGTGATGTATGAAAAGACATAATACTTAACATAATGGGGATGGGTCCTCAACCGACATATAACACCTACCATAGAGAGCCTCAAATGGAGCCATACCAATACTAGAATGATAGCTATTGTTGTAGGCAAACTCAATCAGCTGAAGATGATCATCTCAACTACCTTTAAGCTCCAACACACATGCTCCAAGCATATCCTCAAGGATTTTGATGGGTCTCTCGGCGTTGCCATCCATTTGAGGGTGGAAGGCCGTAGAGAGCTTAACTCTAGTACCAAGACCCCTTTATAAGGACCTCTAAAAGTGTGAAGTTAATTATGCCCCATGATTCGATATGTTGGACAGAGGAACCTCATGCAACCTTACCAAATCTTAAATGTACAACCTTGCATATTCTTCAGCTCCAAATGTGGTCTTAACTTTCAGAAAGTGAACTAATTTTGTCATCCCAACAACCACTACCCAAATGGAATAAAAACCCTTTCTAGTCTTGGGCAATTCAACCACAAAATCCCTATGTACCTCTTCCCACGTCAAAGTAGAAACCTCAATGTCTTAGGTTAGGCCACCCGACCTTTGATTTTTTCTTTGACTTGTTGACAACCATGACACTCGGAAATGAATTTGGCAATGTACCTCTTCATTCCTCCCTACTAATATACGTCTCTCAAGTCTCTATACATTTTGGTGTAACCAGAGTGGATAGAATAAGAAGTGTTATCGCCTTCATCAAGGATTCTCTCCCTCAAACCATCAATACAAGGCGCACAAAATCTACCTTGGTACCTAAGGGCACCAACTCCCCCTTGGGAGAAAACCTCTACCTTGCTCTCTTTCACCAAGGCCTTCAATTCTAACAAGGAGGGATCATGATCTTGCTTTTGTTTCACCTTATCAGCTAACGAAGACCTACAACCATCCATAACGACAATACCCCTATTACCAACCTCTTCCAGCCTAACTCCCAATCTTGCCAATCGTTGCACCTCCCTAGCCATCTCCTTATCACCACCATCAACATATACTAGCTTCTCATAGACACCCTACTCAATGCATCCGCCCCAACATTTGCCTTACGGGATGATAATACACACTCATATCATAGTCCTTAAGAAGTTCTAACAATCTCCTTAAACTCAAATTGAGATTCTTTTGAGTGAAGACATATTGTAGGCTCAATGATCTGTGAACATATCAAAATGAACCCAATACAAGTAATGACGCCAAATCATTAATGCAAACACAACATTGGCTAACTCAAGTTCATGGGTAGGGTAGTTCTTTTCATGCATTTTGATTTTTATAGAAGCACAAGCTATGACCTTGCTATTTTTCATCAACACAACCCCTAAGCCAACCCATGAAGCATAATAATACACAACAAATCTCAAGCCCATCCACTAGTGACAATATAGGAGAGGACATAAGTTTATCCTTCAATGTTTGGAAACTCCTCTCATATTAATTGGGCCAAACAAATTTAGCTTTCTTTTGAGTCAATTTTGTCATAAGAAAAGGAATATAAGAGAATCCATTCACAAACCTCTGATAGTAGCCTACTTAGCCCATGAAACTGTTAATATCTGACAAGGACAATTGTCTCGACCAATTTCTAATCACATCAGTCTTCTTTGGATCCAGCTTATTACTATCCCCCGATACTACTTGCCCTAGGAAGGTAACCTCTCTCAACCAAAATTTACACTTTTCATATTTAGAAAACAATTTCTCCTCCCTCAATCTTTGCAACACAACCCTCAAATGAGCCCTATACTCCTCCTCACCACGAAATAGATCAAAATATCATCAATGAACACTACAACAAAAAAATCAAGGTAAGGTTTGAAAAGCCTAGTCATTATGTCCATCAAGATGGCTAGTGCATTAGTCAACCCAAAAGACATCAAAATTCATAATGCCCATATCTAGTCCAGAAGGTCACCTTGGGAATATCACACACTCTCACTTTCACTTGATGATACCTAGACCGAAGATCAATTTTAGAGAAATGGCTAGCCCCTTTTGCAATAGATTAAACAAATCATTAATCCTTGGAAGAGGATACCTATTATTGATGGTGACCCTATTAAGTTGCTGGTAGTCAACACATCCTAAAGGATCCGTCCTTCTTTTTGACAAATAACACTGATGCACCCCAAGGTGATTAGTTAGGCCTAGTGAATCCCTTCTTCAAGAAGTCCTCAATTATTCCTTCAACTCCTTCAACTCCGCCTGGGCCATGCAGTAAGGGGGAATAAAAATGGGTTGAGTATCAGGGAGAAGGTCTATATGAAAGTCTATTTACCTTTCGGGAGAGACATCGGGAAGATCATTTGGGAAGACGTCAAGAATCTCATTTACAATAAGAACCAACTCTATGGGAAGGACTTTAGACTCCACATCTCTTACCCTTACAAAATTCTAAAGACACCCCTTAGAGATCAAATTACGGGCTTTAATGTAAGAGATAAATCCACCCTTAACCACCATATCTTAGGTTTCTCACTCAAGGACGGGTTCATTTGGAAATTGGAATTGTTCTCTACAGGTTCTACAATCAATAGAAAAGCATAGTAGGCATGCAACCAATCCATCCCAAGAATAATATCAAAATCAACCATGTCTAACTCAATAAGATCACAAGGTAATATTTTATGCAAGATGCAAATTGGACAACTTCTATAAGCTTTCCTAGCAACAATAGATACACTAATAGGAGTAGACACCTCATATGACTCATGCAATAACTTTGGGTCAACATAGAACGTTTTGGTAATGAAAGGGGTAACAAAAGAAATAGTGGCACCCGGATTAATTAATGCATATACATTAAAGTCAAAGATTTTTAACATACCAGTAATAACATTGGGGACTTTATCAATCTCTTATCTTCCATGCAAACCATAAAATCGGTTGTGCCTTGGGGCACCATCTTATCGGCCACCTCCCCCTAATGGTACCTCATTAGCACCTTGTGGATGAACCTCCTTGCCCTTGTGGAGGTTTCGAGGATGATATACCTTTTTTGTGACCCACTTTCCCAACACCAAAGCATGCATTAGTATCTCACAAATAGGGGCCTTTATTACCCTTGCCACACCTAAGACACAACTGATTAGGAGCCACAACACCAACACCATGTGTCCTTGGGAAGTCATTGGAAAATCCCGTTTTAGAAGCATGAGAGGACCCTTGACCTTGATGGACTTGACTGCCCTTTTGGAACTTACCTTCGAAATGGGCTCTCTTAGCTTTATAATCCCTCCTCTTCCTCAATTTCTCACCTTCCACTTGCTCAGCATACATCACCAAACATGACATGTTCATGCCACTAATTAACATGGTGGACTGGCATTCTTCACTAAGTAAGTCAAACACACGCATCACAAATTTATTCATCCTCACTCTTGAGTTGGCCACCAAATGTGGAGCATATTTCAAACGTTGACTGAACATAAGGGCATACTCCATCACACTCATGGATCCTTATTTAAAATTCATAAATCCCACTAGCTTAGCTTCCCTTCAAGGGGGAAGAACTGATTAAGGAAGGCTACCTTGAACTCTTCCAAAAGCACCACATAGTTAATTACCTTCTTTTCTTTACATTGGTTATACCATATTTGGGCTATCCCTTTGAGTTGGTAGGCCGCTAACTCCGCCTTATCCTCCAGCCTTACACCAATAATAGATAAAATTTTGTCGACCTCATCAATGAACTCTTGGGGATTCTTACTCACCCTTGACACATAGAATTCTGGGGGATTCGTTCTCATAAAGTCTCTTACCCGAGAGGACGGTGTAGGAGCATAAAGGGTTGGGCACCTTGGTTCGCTTGATTAGTCACCACTTGTACAACCAAGGAGAGAGTATCCATAAGCTCTCCATTGGTTGATTGCTTCTCTGTTGTATGGGCTCGTCTTCTCCTAGTATTATGCATGTTCTAGGATAACAAAGAACAATCATTAGGGGCAAAGCTTACTTTTACTCTATAGCATGACTTAGAACTTGAAGAACGAAAACATTTCCTAAAATGTCTCATTGCCTCCTACTCATGGTTGTGGTGTACAATACAATTATGAATAAGAGTCTAATTAAAGTAGTGTGTTGGACTTCGAAGATCTAAAAACCTAGTGCTTTGATACCACCATTTGTGACGACCCAATGTTATGGCCTAGATATGATCGATGAATGGGGAACCCAAATGAACCCCGAATAAGCCTCTTAGCATATCATTACACATCCTTGGTCATGGAAGCAATAGAATACAATAAGAAGTAGTAAATTGGAACAATCAGGGCTATGGGAAAACTTTCATATCATAAACAACAAGAGTCAATAGTGTTAATGCTCATAGCATAGATACATAATATGTCCAACAATACATCTACTACATAGATAAGAAAGACAAAGCATCTGGGGTCACCCTCATAGTCAATACATAAGTCAAAGAGAGAAAGTCTTAATGCATAGCAAGAGATCATAAATAACATCCCCGGAATGTAAGACTCACCAATAAGCTTGATAAAAGTCATACTAGCTAAGTGAAGGAGGACAATCAAGAGGTGTACTGGTTCCTACATGGCAAAATCATATAGGCATAGAATATGCATTAGTGTAGTAGAGTGTACTGAGTATGTAGGATACAGTGCAACAATGGATAGGCAACATGATCAAAATGCATAGAGATAAGAATAAATAACATAGTAATAATATGGCATATATGATCAATGCTTAAAACATGCTTACCTAGAACATAACATATGTGTAAGAAGAGACAATTAAACTATTGGTGGATTGTTACACCCTACTACCCTTGGTGATTGCATTACAAACTCCATCAATAGGTTGGTAGATAGTCACACCCTACCACTAGTGGTGCTGGAGTAGAAACCCCTGGATAGGTTAATTGATTATTGTACCCTACAACCCGTGGTGTTGGAGTATAAACCCCCTGATAGGTTGATGGGAACAAACCCCCAACAACATTGATGGATAGTTATACCATACTATCTGTGGTGCTAGAGTACAAACCTCCCGATCATGTCATCATTATTTCATCATTATATCATCATCATATAGTAATTCAACTCACAAGGCATGCATTGGACCTTCAATTCCTCAAGAAACCATAACTGGACATTTTATCAAATACTTAGAGGGTGTGTATTGCTAGTGTAAAAGCATGTAATTCAAGAGTGCAATCGTTTTAGAAAATTCAATGTAAAACCTTGAATAGAAACTTCGTAACACCCTCGAACAATATAGATCAAAACCTGTCACGAAATCTTATAATAGACTTTTGTTTCATAGCTTAAAACATAATAACACAGTCACAATTTCGTAAATCCAACATAGTGTGCAGTGATTTTCATAATAAATAATACCTATGAGGAAATCATCTTTAAATCATGTAAATTAGGGTAAAAGGAGACTTGGTCATCACGGGTATAAGGAACCCATGAGAGAAACCCACGTACCATACCTTTGATATGAACTTGATGAAGATTAAAGATGGAGGCTTGAAGCTTGAGTGCGATCCTTATGTATCCGAAAAGGGTTTTAAGACTTAATTTTAGGAGTAAAATATTTGACTAATTGTTTGAGTGAATATTGGGAAATGTTTAAAATGATATGAGTGTGAATAGTGGCTCAGTATAGGTATATCCACGTTTGGGAACACTTAGGTCCAAGACTTAAAAGTCTTGGACCGCAAGAAAAATAACTATACAAAATATGTATATGTCTGCTAAGTCTTGGACTGCAAGAAAAATAACTATATACAATATGTACATGTCCGCATCGCAAACAGGACTTATGAATCAAATTTCTTTGTTTGCATGCACTTGAAGTATCGCGCCAGCAGCACGAAAAGCTCTTTGGAAATCATCACTTCAAAAAACAAAACTGCTAATCGTTTCCTCTTAAATCTGTGTTAGACCCATTGTCCACTCACAATGACACTCTGAACAAGAATATGAAGCCAAATTGTTGATATCATGCACGGATTTTAAGATATATGGAAATTATGATTTCAGGCACTTCTGAGACACATTTTTGGGTACTTTTTGGGGTCGTTACAGCCACATACTTGTTGTGAAGATATTTTACTTGCCTATCAAAAATCGTAAATGACACTTCTTCATAAGTCAAGTTCTCTTCAACCATGACACCTTCCAAGGGCACAATCGAACTAAGATAAACAATAAGCTTCCTCAACATTGACACATGAAAAATTGGGTGAATAGAACTTATATCCAAAGGCAAATCCAATCTATAGGCCACCTTTTCAATCCTCTCAAATATCTAATAAGGGCATATATACTAGGGACTTAGCTTGCCTTTTTCACCAAACACGTTATGGCCTTCATAGGAGAAACCTTCACATACACCCAATAATTGACATGGAATTCAAGATCTCTCTTTCTAACATCTGAATATGAATTTTGATGACTTTGAGCCACCTACAATCACTCCCTAATTAACATCACATTTTCCATGGATTCTAACACCAAATCTAGGCCAATCAATGCCATTTCACCTAACTCAAATAATCCTATCCGGGACCTACTCCTTCTACTTTATAAAGCCTCAAATGATCCCATACAAATACTAGCACGTAACTATGGTTGTATTTAAACTTGATAAGTGATAGATGATTATCCCAATTACCCTTGAATTTCAACACATAAACCTTTGAGATATATTCCAAAGATTAAATGGTTCTTTTGATTTGTCCATCAGTTTGAGGATTGAATGGGGTACTGTACTTCATTTTAGTGCCAAGTCCATTTGGAAAAAATTTCCAAAAGTGAGAAGTAACTTGGGTGCCATGATCTGATATGATAGACATAGGCACAACATGCAATGTAACCATTTCTCGGATATATAACCGTGCATAATCTTCAGCATTAAAGGTAACTTTAAATAATAGGGAATGAGTCCATTTAGTCATTCTGTCAGCGATAAACCAAATAGAATCAAATTGCATTTAGGTATGGGGAAATCCAACGGTAAAGTCTGTATTCACATTTTCGTACTTCAAAGTAGGAATCTTAATATTTTGAGCTAAACCACTGGGCCTTTGATGTTCTACCTTTATTTATTGGAAATTAGGAAATTCAGATAAAAATTTGGCTATGTCTTTCTTCATACCTGTAACACCCCACATCTTATAATACTAGTACTATGCAAATGAAACATGATATGATTTTGTCAAATTAGCAACCATTTTTAAAAGTGCTTGAATCTCCAATTAAAGGGTGATATGTATGTCTAACGCTAAATAGGGTCAAGTGTAAATAAGTTTTAAGTCGAATTGAGGAGATTATAACCTTAAATGAAGTATGATAATTGAGGTGCTTATAGGACTTAGGAATCTAGATGGTGTGTCACCTACTTGCTTAACTTAATTTTGCTAGCTAAACGGAGACGAGGCTCGACGTCGAATTTATCCAAGTGCAATTATGAATAAAGTTTGTGTTAAGAGTGTAAATTTAGCCCATGTTTTAGAATCATAAATGGAATATATTTTTAGTCAAAGATGGATATTAAAATGGCCCAAGTACATCAAAACTCACTTGACTATTTGGGCCCAAAACTAAGAGGAATTTAGAAAATGGGCAGCCATGGCCCATCAACATTGAGACCAATTTACGCCCAAGTGTGAGGTCCAAGCTGCTATATCACTAGATTATGAATGTGTACTAACATATGGTCAAAAGGGAAAAAGAAGGTCGGCCAAAAGATCCTTTAAAAATGGCTCAAAAGTAGCCCCTTAAGTCATTTTACTTGCAACAATTTTTCAGCTTTCCAAAAAGACTCTTGTCTTCTCTTTACTTCACTTTACAAAGCAACTAATACAATCCTCTAGGGTTCTTAAGGGAAGGCTGAAACTTGAAGTCAAATCTTAGTAATTATATTTGTGTATTTAGTATAGTTTCTTCATGAAAGACAAGAAGTATATACTAGCTATGCTTGTGTTGAAAATTTGGACAACATGTGTTCAGAAAGTTATTGCACTCTTGCCTTTTATTTTAGTGAATTCTCTATCGTTCATGGGTTGTATTATGAAGAGAAGTTGATGTTATTAACATGGTTTGAGTTATAGATATTACGCTAAGGTTACTGTCTTGATTTTGGTTTCATTTAACAAACAAGTTTTGTTGTGCTATCTTAAGTGTAATGTTGATTGGAAATTGTGGGCTGATGGATGGAAGGCTATCGCCTCACATCCTTCATTACTACTTTGGTACTATTTTAAGACTGTTATAGGGATGTTTTAATGTATAAATGTGTTGAGGATAGTTTGGTTAAAGTTGGGATAGGTTTGGGATTGTCGACATTACAATGGGGCAAAGGGATGTAACGTTATGCCGCCCACTTGTATTTTGTGTAGAATTGTTATGTATTGCGGTTTGTGGGTTGTTTTAAGACTGCTATCAACTAGAACTAGGTACATATGATATATATATATGAGAATGTGTATTAGAAAATATGAGTAGGAGCAGAAAGGTTGAAAGAACATACTCGGGTTTATAAATACTCACTTGCTGCCCATGTATGTTTTTTTTATGAGATTAGGCTGCCAAGATGTATCTATTGAATGCTATTGCTAGCTTTATCACCTATTATATTGTAGATAAATATTTTTAGGAAGGGAAGATTATCTCAAGGTAATAGCGAGGTCGTATAGAGACGTATGTAAGGCTACTTGATTTCGTATTAGTTGGCATGAATCATAGATCCCTCCTTGGCACATAAAGGCACTTACCAACTCCAACACAACTATTAACCATGTCTTCACTCTTTCACACGTTCATATGCTTTCATACATAGTCACCTTCAAATCTGCATATATACATGGATACCAAGTCACATGGGTCCTTGCTACTAAATAAAGTTCACGAGTTGTCTTATTTCATACGCATTTCATTATTGGTGTAACGTACTCTTTTCGTTGTCATATTGTCTTGTGTGATTATATACATGTCACATATTACATATACAACCCTACAACTCCAATATTGTGTCCACCAAAAGAATAATCTCAAAGGTAATTAAAAGGTAAAGTATATTGCTTATTGATGGGTCGTAGCCCGAGGGGTGGAAGAATCACCTAGCCAAGGACGACTGTATCACGGGGGGTAGCCCGAGGGGTTAAGGAAGAGCCTAGCCAGTGCCGATCTCGATATAGTTTTACCACTGATCAGTTGGTCAATTGTATTACATATTTTGCATAGAGTATATAGTAAAGGTAAAGTGATAAAAAGAACATAAAGTACATGATCCCACAGAATAACTAAAGGTGGTCTATTACCCTACACCAGTTCATAGTTTCATTTGAGTTTATACTTCATCTATAGTATTTCCTACCTTACATATTCAATACATTATCTCATTTTGACATACCTTATGGGGGACATACATTTCATGCTATAGGTACAGGTGCTAATATATCTCCCCAGTAGGAGTATAGGATATCCAACTGTTGTTACCAAGCTCCAAGTTGCTTCAGAGTTTGTGCATCTAGAGTGTATATTTTTGCATTGTATAGTTAGTCAAGGTGGGTCCTGTCCCGACACTTATTAGATAATTTTTCTTATTTAGATGCTTTGAAAACTATGTAAATTAAAGTGTTATCATATCTCACACTTTAAACACTGTGGCCCCAATGACCTAGCCATATACATCTCCTTTTGGCTTGTTATTGCTATTTACTTTCTTAAAGGTATGTTGAATGTAAGAATCCCTTATAATATATATAGAAAGTGCATAGATATAGGTTGGTTCTCCAGGGCCTTATTGGCAATGGGTGTCAGTCCCCCCTAATGGAACTTTGGGGGTGACAAAAGTGGTATCAGAGCAAGTCATCCTAGGGAGTCTACAAAGCTGTGTCTATGTGGAGTCTTGTTTATCAATGTGCTCTGAACCATATTTACAAGCAGGAGGCTACGTGGCATTTAGGAGTTATTACTTTTTTTCTTTAGAATGTGCCATAGAGTTAAGTATACTAGGTAGATTGTGTCTAACCCCTAAATTGTTTTGTATAACAAGTATGCTAGATATCAGGAAGAACATAGGTAAAGGGAAGGGAGTAGAAGTGGTGGTTGGTATATCCAATCAGGTGAGACAACAAAATGAGGATCAAGTTGAGTCTCTATCACATACACCTCCAACTCCTCCAGATCCGGATAAACCCGAAAGTAGTGAAATTCCCCCAAAACCACCTATAAATGCTACAGTGCAAGATCTAAGAAATGTAGTCCAACTATTTACTCATATAGTTGCTAGCCAAGGTAAAACATAGAAAGGTCCAGTTATAGGTGCGGGTGGTGCAAATAGGGCAGGTAGCACGAGGATACATGACTTCCTTAATTTGGACCCTCTAGCCCTCACCGAGTCTGATACTAATGAAGATCCCCAAGACTTTACTGATCAGATTCAGTGTACTTTAGATGTTATGCATGTGAGTAGTACAGAAGATATCAATTTAGTGATATATAGGTTCAAGGGTGTGGCTATATTGTGGTGTGAAGCTTGAAAGCAATCCAAAGATATAGATACTTCTCCAACTACCTGGAAGGAGTTCAAAGAGGCCTTTCTTGACTGTTGCTTGCCATTAGAGATCCGAGAGGACCGTGTAGTTCTTGAATCTCCACCAAGGGAATATGAGCGTGAGAGAGTATAGCCTCCAATTTAATTTCCTATCCAGGTATGCTCCTAAAGTAGTCGCTACCATCCCAGATAGAGTTCATCGATATTTGGATAGATTGGCTACATATATAGTCAAAGACTGCACCATTGCTTCCTTGAATAAAGATATGGACATAGCAAGGATTCAGGTGTTTGCAAAGAAATTAGAGGATCAGAGGAAAAGGAGAAGAATATAGGTGTTTGAAAGGGCGCAGGCCAAAAGAGCCGATATACAGGACAGTTTACACCATCCCAAGGTGAGCTTAGACCTCAGTTTTCTAATAGACCACCTAGGCGATCATCCTCCTCTTCTGCAGATAGTGCTCCACCACAACTTCAAGGGTCTAGAAGTAATCAGTTTGGTCAACTATTTTATGGACAAGGTACACAAACAATAGGATATTCAGTAGGCCAGCCAATGACTCCTAGGCAACCTTGTAAATAGTGTGGAAGAAGTCATCTGAGTATATGTCGTGTTGGGATAGATATTTGTTATTAGTGTCATGTGCTAGGTCATATGATAAAAGATTACCCGAGGAGGTGTATAGGTGATATAGCATAATCTATTACATTAGATATTGCATTATCATCATCAGTTCGTCTATTAAGAAGGGGTCAACAAGCATTTATGGGTCACTATAGAGGTGTTAAAGGGGCAGCTAGCTCAAGCGAGGTCCAAAATCGCACTTATGCTCTGGAGAGTTTGCAAAATTTAGAAGTTTTACCCGATGCGATCATAGGTACATTGTCCATCTTTTCACATAATGCATATGCATTAATTGACCCTGGTTCTATACTATGTTACATTACCCTACTAGTTGCTGGGAAGCTTAAGAGAACACCCAAATTATTGAGCAAACTATTTGAAGTGTATACACTAACCAGTGAATCTATTATGGCTAGAAGGGTTTATTATGATTGTGTAGTAACTATATATGATTATAACATAATGACTGACCCCATTGAGCTAGAAATGGTGGAATTAGATGTTATAATGGGTATGGATTGGTTAGCTTATTGCTATGCCACTGTGGATTGCCGAACTAAGTGAGCGTATTTCCACTTTCCAAATGAAGCAGTTCTTAAATGGGAAGGAATTGTTGGGCACCAAAGGGGAAGTTTATCTCTTATTTTAAGGCTAGAAAGATAATATCTAAGGGGTATATATGTCATTTAGTTAGAGTAAGGGACATGGAGAGAGAATCGCTAACTCTTCAATCAGTTCCAAGAGTGAATGAATTTGTTGATGTGTTCCCTGAATAACTTCCAGGCTTACCCCCCGAATGAGAAATAGATTTTGGTATTAACTTACTCTCAGGCACTCAACCTATTTCCGTCCCTCCATGTAGAATGGCCCTAGAAGAACTGCGTGAATTAAACTAGTAGTTAAAAGACTTATTGGAGAAGGATTTTATAAGACCTAGTGTGTCCCCTTGGGGTGCACCAGTGTTATTTGTATGCAAAAAGGATTGCACCTTAAGAATGTATATCGACTATCAACAATTGAATAGGGTGACAAATAAGAATAAATACCCCTACCTAGGATTAATGATTTATTTAATCAGTTACAGGGTGTCAAATGCTTTTTCAAAATTTATTTGAGATCAGGGTATCACCAAATAAGGGTGAAGGAGAAAGATATACCTAAGACTGCTTTCTGAATCACTCTATGGTCACTTTGAATTTCTTGTTATGTCATTTGGGCTAACAAATGCACCAGCAATTTTTATGGACCTGATGAGCAAGTATTTAAGCCATTCTTGGATGTGTTCGTGATAGTATTTATAGATGATGTTTTGGTATATTCAAGATCAGAAAAGGACCAGAAAAATCACTTCTGACAAGTGTTATAGGTTCTTCATGATAGATAGTTGTATGCCAAATTCTCTAAATGTGAATTTTGGCTACAAACAGTGCCATTCTTGAGTCATATTGTGTCCGATGAGGGAATAAGGATTGATTCACAAAAGATAGAGGTTATGAAAGATTGGCCAAGACCAATGACACCAAGTTCCAATGGAATGATGCATGTTCCAATGTTGACACATAAAGCAACCAAGTTCCAATGGAATGATGCATGTGAAAGGAGCTTCCATGAGCTAAAAACTAAGATAACTTTTGCACCTATGCTAGTACTTCCAGAAGGCATCGAAGGTTATATAGTGTATTGCGATGCTTCAGGAGTTGGCTTAGGGTGTGCACTGATACAACATGGTAGGGTAATTGCTTATACATCTAGACAGCTACGACTAGATGAGTAAACTTTCAAACATATGATCTTGAGCTAGCAGTAGTTGTTTTTGCTCTAAAAAATATGGTACCACTATTTTTATGGGTTCACGTTGACATATATACTGATCATATGAGCCTACAATACATCCTTAAGCAAAAAGACCTAAATTTAAGATAGAAGACATAGCTAGAGCTAATAAAGGATTAAGATATTGATATACTATAGCATCCAGGGAAGGCAAATGTGGTAGCCGATGCTTTAAGTCGTAAGGCAATCATGAATACTAGTGACCAGGCCATGGTAAGTCAACGCATAGCTAAGGATCTATGACAACTAGCTAATTTGGGAGTTTGCCTTATTGAAACTCCAAAGGAAAGGGTTATTGTACATGTTGTAGCAGCGTCTTTATTATTAATGGAGGTGAAACCAAAATAATTCGAGGATCCTATTTTATGGCGACTTAAGGAAAAGCTGAATCAGGGTATGATCAAGGACCTTGAACTTACACAAAATGGAGTACTTTACTGCCAAAATAGATTATGTGTGCCTGATATTAATGGATTAAAAAAGAGGATAATGGAAGAAGCCTATCATTCCTGCTATTCCATCCATCCAAGATTAACTAAGATGTACCATGACCTGAAGGGAATGTTTTGGTGGGGAGGTATGAAAAAGCACTTTGTAGAATTTGTGGCTCAATGTCCAAAATGCCAAAAGTGAAAGTAGAACACCAAAAGCCAAGAGGTCATATGCAGTGTATAGAACTTTCAAGATGGAAGTGGGATATGATCAATATAGATTTTGTTACAGGTTTGCCTCGCTCATTTTAGAAGTTTAACTCCATATAGAAAATAGTTGACAGACTCGCAAAGTCAGCACACTTCTTGCCAGTCAGGAGTGATTATACAGCTAAAGAGTATGCCAGGCTATACCACAAAGAGATAGTTGGGCTTCATGGAGTCCCAATCTCCACTATCTCTGAACCAGGGAATCAGTTCACTGTAAAGTTTTGGAAGTCCTTCCAAAGGAGTTTTTGCATTTGAGTACAGATTTCCACCCTAAAACAGATGGTCAAGCAGAACACAGCATTCAAACACTTGAAGATAGGTTGCAAGCTTGTGCATTGGACTTTAAAGGTAGTTGGGTGTACCATTTTCCACTTATTGAGTTTGCTATAACAATAGCTACCACTCAAGTATCAAGATGGCACCTTATGAAGCATTGTATGGAAGGAAATGTAGATCGCTAATTGGATGGTTTGAAGTGGGTGAAACCATCTTACTTGGGCCAAATCTAGTACAACAAGCCATGAAAAAAGTTAAGGTAATACAATAATGGCTAGAAATAGCCAAAAATCATCACAAATCATATGCATATTATGGCTAGGAGGAAAGGACTGGAATTCTCAGTAGAGGATTGGGTATTTTTAAAGGTGTCTCCAATGAAAGGGGTTATGAAATTTGGTAAGAAAAAAAATTGACACCACGTTACATAGGGCCATATCAGATTATTAAGAGGTTCGGGCAAGTTGCATATGAACTAGAGCTACCCCAAGAGCTTTAAATGGTTTATCCAGTTTTTCGTCTCTTAATCATCAAAAATGCATAGGTGACCCATCTCGTATCACTCCTTTTGAGGATGTGCAGGTTATTGGAGACCTCCCATATGAAGAGGTACCTATTGGTATTCTATATCATCAAGTTAAGTAGCTAAAGGAATAAAGAAATAGCTTCAGTAAAAGTACTTTAGAGAAATCGGCAAACAGAAGAAATAACATGGAAGGCTGAGACGTAACGAAATCAAAATACTCTTACTTATTTGGAAAGAGGAAGTCCAACATGTAGAATTGGGACACTAATAGGTACATGTGATTGAATACTTAGTGTATTATCAAAAGTTTGTGTAAGTAAAGGTTTAAATTTGGTTAAGCTATCCAATTGTGCTAACATTCGAGGAGGAATGTTCCTAAGGGGGGAGGATGTAATACCCCACATCTTACAATACTACTACTATACAAATAAAACATGATATGGTTTGGTCATATTAGTTCCCATTTTAAAAGTGCTTGAATCTTCAATTAAAGGGCGATATGTATGTCTAATGCTGAAAAGGGTTGAGTGTAATAACTTTTAAGTCAAATTAAGGAGATCATGGCCTTAAATGAAGTAAGAGAATCAAGGTGCTTGTAGGACTTGGGAAGCTAGCAGGTGAGTCACCCACTTGCTTAACTTAAATTTACTAGCTAAACGGAGATGAGGCTCGATGTTGAATTTGTCCAAGTCCAATTATGAATAAAGTCAGTGTTAAGGGTGTAACTTTAGCCCATGTTTTAGCATCATAAATGGACTATATTTTCAGCCCAAGAAGGATATTAAAAGGGCCCAAGTACATCAAACCCACTTGACTATTTGGGCCCAAAACTAACTAAAAGTAATTTG